>JAHRHJ020003664.1:100000-130936 GCA_019776745.2 Taxus chinensis | reverse complement strand
TCATTTGTTCTATTGAGACTATTTTAGACTCTTAATACATTACTAGTGCCAAAAGATTAAATATGATATTGTAGTAGGATGATTTAAGTTTGCAACTAGTAAGCATATTGATCATGTTGGAATTGCTCTAAACATGTTATTGACATTTATGAATCCCTCATTTTGATTCTTAGGTATGAATGCATATTGCATTGTATGGTTAAGAACCCAATGTCATCTTATGATTACTACGGGAAATGAATCAAACTCGTAGTGATGAAAAACATTATGAAGATGCTTACTCTCCCTTAGTCATCCTAAGTTGTCATCGTGGCATTTACCCATGCATGATGATCAAAATTGGTACCTTGTATGAAACTTGTATCTAATCAAAACTCCTTCATATGTCTTAATAAACTAAATCAACCTAGTGATTAAGAATGGGCATCAATGAATGCTTAAGTTGTTAACTATGAACTTAATAACTTAAGAAATGGAAAATAATCCATATAAGTGGACAATGTGATTAGGTGATATGAAAAGTTTCTAATGATGAGTGTGATGTCACGGAACCGAGCATGGAATACATGTATCTAAAACTTTGATCAAAGTAGTGTAAGCTGCTGATTACATAGTCCTAATTTCACCAAGATCTAATGTGTAGGGATACTAGATGGGATTTTATTGGTGGATACCTATGTATACACTTAGAAATCATCACTTGATTATCAATGCTTGAAAAACGAAACCAACAATATACCTTGTATGCACACTCGTAAAGAGTAATCTATGAGGGGACAGTTACTAACTGACTCATGCAAATATACATGGTTTATGACTATTATTGAATGGATTTCATTTAAGATTTATGATGGATTTAAATATAAGGGTATTTAAATTAGGGAAGCATGAAGTAAAAAAAAGAAAAAAAGAACAAAAAAATCCTAGTTGAGAAGCATAATAATGAGGTTGTTACATGGTATATTTTTTATTTCCATTTTGGAAATAATATTATCACATTAATATAGTGAATATATTATTGAGTTTTGAAAGGATTATAATTTGTTAGAGTAGGTATTTAAATTAGCTCATGTTCCCCTAGGTATTTTATTTACCTTTATTGTATTTATCCTCACCTACTTATGTGTGTGGATATATCTTTTATCTTATTTAGATATTAGGAGATATTATCTAGTTGTTAGGTATATTTCTTTCCTTGATCCATGGTATTGACTAGTTCTTTCCTTGATCTATGGTATTGAATAGATCCTTGATATCTAGTTCTCTCCTAAATCTATGATCTTGAATAGTTCTTTTATGACTAGTTATTTCCTTGATTTATGGCTTGATCTATGACCTTGACTGGTTCTTAGATTGTTATTCCTTGCCTATTTAAGCAAGGCCTATTCTCAATGTATTGCATTGAGTTCCATAATAATATATGATATTGTTTCTCATTTGTTTGCAAAGGTTTTATGTAAAGTTATTCTGGTGAATTTCTTTCATCTTATAGATCTTGGTGTTTGATTAACATCTATGTTCTTGGCTTGGTACGATCTGGTTATCATTCCTTTCATGGTATCAGAGCAAGAGATTGCTATTGACATCTGTCTATAAGTTTTATTTTGCAAATGAATATGAGGGCTTAAAGCTTGTGATTCCTACTAGTAGGTGCTTAACTTCAGCCCCTTTAATTTTGTTTGTGTGGTGAAGGCAACAAAATTTTATTTTGTTTTAGTGGCACCTAAAAATAACAGAGAAAATATTAAAAAGCTTCTAACTTTTGATCGGTAACTCGGTTTTTGAGTTCCATTTTTTGCAAAAGTGCTTGTTTTTTCATGATCTTTCAATTGGAAATATTTATTTTGAGACTTGCACTATAATTATAAAGTGCCAAATATGGAGGAGTGTTGTAATCAATTATGGACGCAATTTCGGCTGAGCTCGACGTCCTAAAATTTTGGGAGTTGCAGTTTGTACCTATCATGGATTCTAAGAATGATATGCTTTTCTCTGAAGTGTGTGGACTTCAAGAGGATATTGTAAAATTTGTGGAAGAAAATAGATCACTCAAGAAGTGAAATTATCTTTTACAATCACTCATTCACGATAAGGATACAATAATACACTTCCTGCAAAACAAACTTGCTAGCCTACAACATCACCATCATATTGTGGACAACCATATCTATGCTCCTAGTCCACTTGCAGCTATTGCTCCTACACCCACTGACATTGATTTCTCAGTCTTTGAGTCTGTTCTTGCTCTTGATGCTCATACACCTATGAAGCTTATTACTGCATTCTCTTCCACATCTGTGCCTATTACAATACCACATGTTATGTATCCTATTTCTGCTCAGCTGCATGGATTTTTTGAGAAGCATACTACTGCATTCAGTTCTCGCATGCTCCGTTCTATGGGTGTCACTAGCGGAGTCATTGACAGACATTCACAAGGTATTGTTTCCTCTATTCCACATGTTAAGTGGAATTCTCGTCATGACATTGGTTTTCGAGCAGATACTTCATTGGGATCACACATTGACAGAGCTCCTTTTTTTGTTAGCTCGACTCTTTCTGAGGATCATGAGTAACACATGAGTTCTGCACCTTCACTCAGGCTTGAGAAACCTGAGATTTCAGCTGTCAGCCATGATCAACTTGACACACATTCAGATGTTCTTTTGCATGCACCCATTGTACATTTTACACCAAGTCATATACAAGCATCTTCTTCATCCATCCGTGTTGATTTGGGGTGGATATCTGATCACTCATGGCGGTGACATAGGCATTTGTTGAGAGGAATCTACAGGGGCAGCTCCTCCACCATTAGGCCTCTTGCTCCACTTTCTATACCTTATGCATTGTGATGCTTCTTGTTTTGAGCATTTTTCTTTAGCAGGTGTAGTGTATCTCTCTTGTTTGTTGAGAGATTTTGTATCTGTATTTTCGACACTTTTTGACATGTTGACAAGTATCTCTTATAGGGGATCTATTCTGGTGCAGTCCATTATTAGTTTGTCAGTGTTCAAGTAGTTGTTTTGACAACTCATACAGATTTGTAGTGTCTCTCCACCCATTCAGTAGTATGGGAGGGTGTGGTGTTGATCTTACTTCTTCGATGTTTTGTCCTTGCCTTGTTACCTTGGCTTTTCTTGGATCATGACACTCTGGATTTTGTGTCCTTGCCTTGTTGCTTTGGTTATTATTCTTGGATCGTGGCACACCTATTTGAAGTACAGTTGATTGAATTATGTTTGGTGTTTTTTTTGCACTTTCGACATCACTTCGTTGACAGTCTCCTTGTATGGAGCTATTCTGGTGAAGCCCAATGTCAGTTGTTTTTGAGTTTTGTGATCGAGCAGTGGATTCAGACCACAGTGCACACCAAAATTCTTCAGCATTGTATGCATTTTTTGAGCTGAGATTCTTGGGATGCCTTGGAGCGGGTCTTTACTCTCTTTACTTTGTTGTTACTGGTTTTGGGTACCTTGCGGTGTCCCTTTTTTCCCAGTTATTGTACATGAGTACCTCATCAGGCCTAGTTACCGGGACTCATACTGTGGACATGCCACTTCTATTTTGGCCCCTAGCTTCACTTGAGGGGGGGTGTTAGAGTAGGTATTTACCTTAGCTCATGTTCACCTAAGTACTTTATTTACCTTTATTGTATTTATCCTCACCCACTTATGTGTGTGGATATTTCTTTTATCTTATTTAGATATTAGGAGATATTATCTAGTTGTTACGTTGTTAGGTATTGATAGTTCTTTCCTTGATCTATGGTATTGACTAGATCCTTGATGTCTAGTTCTCTCCTAAATCTATGGTCTTGACTAGTTCTTTGATGACTAGTTATTTCCTTGATTTATGGCTTGATCTACAACCTTGACTGGTTCTTAGATTGTTATTCCTTGCCTATTTAAGCAAGGCCCATTCTCAATGTATTGCATTGAGTTCCATAATAATATATGATATTGTTTCTCATTTTTTTGCAAAGGTTTTATGTAAAGTTATTCTGGTGAATTGCTTTCATCTTATTGATCGTGGTGTTTGATTAGCATCTGTGTTCTTGGCTTGGTACGATCTAGTTATCGTTCCTTTCATGATTTAAGAAAAAACACATTTAACTTCATTGCAAAAAATAATGGTGAACCATAACAATTAATGCAAAATCCTAACTTAAAGTAGCAAGGATTGATACTTTTGAATCAAGAAGTTCTTGTTGAAACCCAGATTGTTTATTTTCCATCAAAATATACCAAAATATAATTCGCCACAGTTAGGTATACATGTGTAAATTACAATCTCACTGGTTAAATTTGGACTAGTGTTTGGATTTTCATCAAATGCCTTACCGAGACATCATTTGTGGTAAGGAAATCCATGTTGGATATGAATGAATTATAAATGAAGATTGTTGCACAATCATAGTACATTGGCATGAATTGTCATAAAATGACATGTTGGTTCAACAACTTACATAGTGTTCTAGTCAAAATTGTTGTTCTGAATTCGTTGCCTCAATGGAAAGGCCAAACTGTAAAATGGGAAGAATTTAATCTCATCACCTTATTTCGAAATTGATGAAAATTTAGGTCTAAGTGATTGTAATGCATACCGTTTTAGCTACCTTGCAATTACCTTGGATGCTATTCCAAGCATACCCATGGTGAAAAAGGGAGGTGGGAAATTGGATATTGTTTAAATAATTATTCTTTTTCAGCATATGTTGCAAAGGAGAAAATGTGGCTAACAATTTTCATGGGATGATGTTATTTCAAACATTAGCCAACTCAATACCAAGTTCATTACACCTTTTTGATGTGGAAGAGAAGGGAAATTGTTTATGGGCATAACTTATTTTCTTTAATGGTCACCAAAATAACTTACAACTATGTATACCTATGTTATTTATGGACCCATGCAATTGCTTCACTTAAATGGTTTTATAGTTTTTCTGCAAAATTTTAGAAGAGAGATTTGAACTAATTAAATTATATATGCAAATCTCTTTGTTCATTAGATAACTTAATTTATGCAAAGGGGGGGCCGTAGACATGAATTTCTCATGCAAAAATAAGGGTTCAACTTCAGTTCGACCAAGTGTATCTAAAGTTATTTTTGGATTTATTCGCAGATTGGTATTAGTGTTTGAACTAGGCATGAGGTTGAGTATGAGAGGTTTTTTTGGAAGAGATTGCAGCCTTGGAGATACATTAGAAGTGATTATTTAGTCTTGTATTAGTTTCACTGTTATTAGAACTAAGGGTGTTGAGTTGCACCTCCACTTCATTTTTGTGATACACTGTATGCTTTTTCAAGCATTGTAGAATGGATTTTTGATTTAACAAAAGGTGCTGAATTGATTTTCTCCAGTAAGTTCCCTATTATGAGAAGAAGCATTCTTTCCTTATCTAGTGATAAGTTTTCACAATGTTGCGTATTAAAGGTAGTCATTCTTGAGTTGTATTTTCCTTGAATTTATTAAGTTCAATACTTAAGCTACTTGTCCTACTGCAAAAACAGGTGTTGTGATCAATTTTAGTGTGCATGATTTTATTGTAAACCATTATTGTGAGTCCTTCCCTTAACAACTTCAATCATTTTGACCTTGGAATTCATTTTCACAACCCTCTAAATCGTGTAAGTTTCAACTACTTATTTTTATCAATTTGTCCATGTTCCTTTATCAGAAACCACCAAAAATCCTTTGGTGAGTCACCTTAATTTACCATTTTCAGTTTTCTTTCTAACCCTCAACCTCAACAACTTAGTTTAGGGATACGCCAAAAAGGAACCAAACCTTTAGAATCTAGAGATTCATCTCACACCCGGGATACCCACATCCCGTGAGGTGTCTCAATTGTATATCCGCATTTAAGTGAGGAAGAAGAGCGATAGAAAAATCTACCATTCCTTGGACAGGGTGCACTTCTGCTAGATAAGAAGACTCTGACCACGTGAAATATTCAAGACCTGTAAGCACTGCCACACTGGAGAACAAGATGAGAAAGGACAAATCAAGACCTAGAGGTTGGATTGTATTTGGTTGTTTTGTGTTTTGATGCAATGGGAGTTACGATACCTTTAGGCTGTGAGCACTGGGAGAACAAAGAAAAATTTATGATTTGGGAAGTGTGAAAATGATGGTTGGAGGGGTATTTATAGGGAAATATTAGGGTTTCAGAATTGGGATCACGATAAAATTTTTTGTGATGCACGAAAACAACTTTTTGGTGGTGCACGACAACATTTTTTGCTGACACATGATAGCAACATACATGCGACGCTTGAAAACAATTTACTTTGACGCAAGACATCAAACCTTTTTATCACACGATGGTAATTTCCATTGACACACGAGAACAAGCCTTGTTGCACACAAATTCAATATTTGTTAAGGCATGACAATGAATTTCATTATCGTGCGACATTGAGAATTTGTGTCATGTAACGACAAGAATTTTTTTCGTGTGATGGTAAGGATTTTTTTCGCGTGCCAACAAAAATTGTTGTCATGTGACAAGGCTTGGAGTCACGTGACATTTTGGCTTGTTTCCATACAATAGAAAGGCTTGTTGTCACGCGACAAAAATGCTTGTTATTGCAAGACAATTTTTTTATTCATGCATCAGTAAAGTTTGTTCTCGTCCAGCATGGCTCTTGCTTTCATGAGACCATCTGGAGCCTGGTGTTTAACAAACAATTTTGTCATGCGTCAGTAAGTATTATTATTGTGCGATAAAATTTTTATTTCTATGTGATAAAAAACTTTTTGTCATGCGACAATGAGAACCATTTTCAGTTGATAACAAAATTTCTAGGAAAAAAAACTAACTCACCCTTAAAAAATTGCTAGGTGAAAAATTTGTTCTGAGATTCCAAAAAAATTGTCTTTCCCGTGATAGTGGTTTTAGGTATATTAGCCAGGGATTTTACACCTCCAATTTCCCAGAGGCCTCTTAAAATAAAATCTAGATTGATATCAGGTTTGGAGGGTACATGGGCACTCACACCAGGTGCATGATGCAGATATAAATGTTTAGCTATGTTACAAGTGCTCATTAGGAGCAAGTATGGTTGTTTAGAGGTATGAGTCTTTTGTTTGGGACCATATAAGCTCATGGATGCATGTATTTAGGTCTATCATGGTATATCACGTATTTTTGGGTCATTTCCAATGGTTTTATGATGAATTATTACATTCTTTAAGTTCACCCTAGCTTCTACAGTGAGAAACCTTAAAGAATGGCTATGCAAATTAGATAGGTTGGAGAGATTGAGGTATGTTATTAAAATTATGATGATTGGATATGTTATTTTAATGTGTCATGGTGCTTTGAGAAAACTTTAAGCTTTCTAGGACACAAACGTTTCATGTCATGACAGTTTATGTGAGACAAGGTCAAGAATAAGTGAAAATCTAGCTTGAATTTGAACTTCTGATGCTCATTGTGAAGTTTTTTCTTTACATGGGACCTTGTTGATTTCCAGGATTTTTATATGGTGAGTATATAATATTTCACAAAAATAATGAGGTCAATTTATCTTCAGGTTTTTATGAAAGAATGTTAAGAAGATAGAGTGGTCTAAAACCCTAGTGAAACCCTAGTTATGAGTAGTCTACAGAAAAATAGGTATAACGAGCTAGTTTTGATTGATTAATCAAGTGTGATGATTGTATGCTGTATAGGAATCTCTTATATTAACATAAATGTATTGTAGTGGTCATGGTGATAAGTGGGCCCCACTCAAACATGCCAGTTTCTAAAGAATAAGGTTTTGGGACAAAATTGTCCAAAAGAGGTTTATGCTAAATTATTGGTATGGAATGTATGTGAGCTGATATTTATTTCCATGGAGGTTTTAAGGACATTTTTGTGTAGTTAGATTCTCATTTGAGGTCCATTTAGGTTGACTGGTCTAAGGATAGTTTTGAGGCCTTAAAAGGCATGGATCAATGAAATGAGTATATCTTGAGTTATAGGTGGAATTTTAAGGTGATTAATTTTTTTTGGAAAGAATATTTAGAGATATTTTCATTATACATGAGGTTTGACTTATGATGAGGTGTTTTGATGAGGTTTCTAGGTCATTATTTGGACAAGAAGTTTTTTGATAGTACAGGACAGGGTGTGTCTTGCTAATAATTTAGAGTTGATTGAAGAATAATATGGATTATTTGATGCTTTATATTACCTAGAATGTGAATAGGGATTAATTTTACAATATAATTAATTCAATTTGGAGGTCTTAAAAGTTCATATAAATGTTTTTTATGAGCTAACTGTTTGAAACAATTTTTTTAGCAGGTTGATTTGATGAAGATAAAATTGGTTATGGTTTGAGCAAGTAATTGTTTCAAGGATTATAAATTGATTATAAGTGATATATAAGGTTCTTCCATTTCCCTTAAGTGGTCACATAGCATGGTTTAGTTTAATATAAGTCATTTGGTGGCATAATGAAATTTCTAGGGTGCTAAAGGGTGCAAGAAACAATTATTTTGAGAAATATAAAAGAGTATTAGGCCCATTAAATGAAATAATTTGATTGGTTGAGATAAACAGTGACCATGTATGAATTTTAAATGACTTTTTAATCATGTGTAAGGGTTTATGGGTCATGACTATGTATGGTTTTTATGTACGCAGCATTTTTAACATTGTGCCCATGGGGGTTTGAACCATTTTTGGCACATATAATGAGGTTTTTAGCTAGGAAGACCTACTTGGGTCACTTGTGACTATTGTAATTAATATTTGGGATTGTAATTTGAAATGAAAAGGAGCTTATAAAAGCATAGTTTTGGGTCATTTTGTGAGCTAGTCTTGCATGAGTGAAGAGTGTGACCCATAGGTGAGTGAATTATAGGTATGAGAGAAGATTTTTAGATATAATCTGATGTATGATAGGTTGAGGAATGATTTATAACATTTTTTCAAGAGATTAGAGGCAAGACGAGTTGAGAAGGAAGAAGTTATAACAAGTTTGATGCCCTAGGGTATGAGCTAGGGTTTTTGAGCTTAATAAGTGATCTCCATCAGCTGTGGAAGTAGAAATATCAGAGATCAAATACATTTAGGTATCTGAGTTGGTGCTTGGTTATTCTAGGGGGTTGTATCCTCCTTTTGGAGTGGGTGCTTCACTGAATTAGAGGTTGGTGTTCCTTGTAGGGTTAGTGCTCTACTAAAGTAGGGGTTGGTGCTCCTTGTGGGGTTAGTTCCTCACTAAATCAAGGGTTGGTGCTCCTTGTGAAGTTGATGCTTTACTAAAGCTCTTTTATTTGTGTAATGTAAGTAAATTTTCAGTCAGTTTTCTTCTCCATGAGGGTTTCCCACTTGTATATTGTGCTCATGTGTATACTCTCTTGATTTTGCTTATGTGGTTGATTGTTTCATGATGTTAATCACACATTGATGGATGGATAAATGTTAATGATTCACGCATTATAATCTGAAATTATTTTAAAATTTTAAAGAAATGATTCAGCCCCTTAATTCATTATGCTTCCAACACCACATTTTGATCTATAGTGCATAGTAGAAATGGAAATGAAAAAGATAACATAAAACAACTCCCCTAAAATTATCTATAATTACCCCTCAATGTTAACACTTTATTATTTTAGCATGTACACAATTATTTCAGAAAAAAAATCTAATCAAACCCAAACAAAATAATTATAGTAGCACTAATGTAAATATCCTAAAAAAATACACACATTAAAATATGTCACCTCGAAAGGAATTACCAATAGAGAGTTATGCCTCTTAAAAGTTCATTGCTCTACCAAAAAATCAACACTTCCTCTTGCACCTTAGACAAATAATTTTTTCTTCCATATGTTAAGCCCCTTGGGTTGGTCATGACCAGAGGCTAAACCCATGTGACCAAAGGATAGGTATAGGAAAAGTGGTGAGGGGCCCTTCTCCAAACTTATGGAGTTGTACAACTCCTTATTGTATTGTATGATAACTTATCAAACACTTATTATCAAGAAGAAAGTTAGTATCCTATATTTAGAGTTAGGTTGCCCACATACAATAATGAACCTCAACCCATCATAGTCCTTCCTCTAACTACTACTATAATTATGGCCACATACTTGAAGCAACAATTTGTTCTAAAATCTCAGTTATTTTTCATCTCTAACTGCTTTTATGCGCCCAAGTTCATGAAGTTACAACCGTCACTTTAACCATGTACATGACCTACTTGTAGTTCAAGAACAAGTACATTTGGATCCTCTTCTAACAAGTACAATGTTCAACAAAAGGTCGATATGACCGAGACTAGAGGCTAATTTTAGGAAAATTGGTAAGGGGGCCTTCTCCAAACATAAGGAGTTGTGCACCTCCTTATTGCATTGTTTGATAACTTATCAAATACTTCTTATCAAGAAGAAATCGAAAGTCTCCTATGGTTAGGTCTAGGTTACCTGCATATAATAATGAACAACAACCCATCACATTCCTACCTTTAATATCTGCCATAGTTATGGATGTGTTCTCGATTTAATTTAAATTGAATTAAATCTAGATTTTAGAGTAGCTATTGTAGTGTACATGATATACAAGTAATAAAATACAATAAATGAACAATAATACAATAATATGAAACCCTAAGAAAAATAGAGAGAGAGGGTGACCTAGTTGATTTCATACAACCTGGAGATGATTTGGGTAGGTGAATAGCTGAAACAAGCTGGAAATATCATTATCAAGGCTCACTAGAAATTCTGGAACTCAAAATTGTGAGGGACATGGGTGCTCACAAGAGGACGAGAGTGCCCGGGAACTAGTGATGAGATCTAGGTGCTAGTGTCCACACAAATGCTCAGGTTTTGATATTTCTTGTGCAAGAGGAGCTTCATTGTTAGTTTTATTTTGTCACTCTTATCTTGCTTCAATGTTTTTGATTTTACCTGTAACTTGCAACATAAATGTCTAGATGTGCATACCCACAAACCACATAAAATACTAAAAACAAAGATTTAGTATGTGGATTCAGGATGTCCCTGATGGTCACCTAAGGAGTGAACTTAGTACCAAACGTCACACTACATTTTAGACTCCATGTAGTTATGTTTATAAGTGTGTGTAATGATGCCATAGGATGCCCTTGTGTAAGTTGCACACTGATAGCGGGCTAGATCTAGAATGTAGTAATGTATAGAATATGTGAGATGGAATAGAATAAACTTCCCCTCTATGTTGTGTATGTATAATGGTGCAACCCATGTCCCTTGAGTGAATATGCTAGATGAATTCTTTTTATCATGCTATTGTGCCTTTTGGATGCAATATTAGGTGATAGTATGTAATGCTTAGTGTTTGGTCCTTTATTTGGTAGCTATAATTATGTATATATATGATTCCCTTGTTTTAATTTCATAATTGACAACTAAAAGGCCAACCCAAAGTTGTAATAGACAACCCAAAAGTAAAAGAGACCCAAAAGAGTAAGAAGAAAGCAAAGAAGGTAAGGAGCGCATGGGCGCTAGTGTTGGAGGCCATAAAAGATAAATCAGTCAAATACTGATAGGTTTGTAAGGTGTGTAAGGTCATTAAAAATACAAGAGACAAAGAAAAGGGCCCAAAAGACATTGTCAATTACTAGTTTTCTTTCTTAGGAATTATATATATTATATCTACCTATATCCCCCCCACTTTATGTTGTTGAGTGAATACTTGATAACATAATGTAGATAGAAGTTACATACCTTGTAATCTTGTAGAGAAGAGTTTTGTTGATAGCATGTCGAGTGGAAAAGTGAAGCGTGCGAGAGCATTTTTTTTTAGAGATGTAATAGTAAGAGTTATAGTAAATGGGGATTGGATTCCACATTCGGTAGATGACTATTGATTAACAACGCACTACCAACACACCACTGATAATAAGGGAGAATTGGTCGTTTTTGAACAGAAGACTAACAAAGCACGAGGATGATATTTTTGCTATATGATGAGTCTGAGCATTTTCCTTAAAAAGGTAGGGTTTATCAGTTAGTTTAACTCCCATGTTTGGAAAACCAGAAGCTTATCCAATGACTTCTGAGCAGAAGTCCATAGAATTTTTCTATTATTTCCTAATGGAGGGTAAGGATACAACATCCCTGATTGGCTACAATTGATAGTATTGAAGGTACATCGGATAGATATTGTTTAGTGATATAACCTTTTAAGCAATATTATAGCCATAATAAAATGGTTGGGATTTCCAGGGTCTGTGCGGATAGACATACAAATTAAGGAAGTATCCCTGTGGTATCGCACCACGCACGCCTCGTCGACAAAGTTTAATGAATCAAGAGAGTGGGCCAAGGTAAATGCTGTGGTTATATTCTAATAAAATAATCGAACGAGAAGTCTACAATCTAGCAGGCTATATGGTAGAGACAATAACTTAGGAGCCTGCACGGGTGATAAGATATTTTGGAATTATTCTCTTATCTCTTGTATTTTAGTAACTTGGTGTCCCTGATGGGACAAAGAATAGATTGGGAATATCCCACAAGAATAAGTCCCTCGTTGAAAGTTTTGAGAAATACTTATGTGAAGAACAATGGAGTAGACCATTCATAGCAAAGGGAAGAAATTGTGGTATACCAACTTCACATGACATTGTAAGGAGAATGGCACATTCCAAGGATTTAACTTTTAGTGGGAAGGAGTCTAGTTCGTGGTGTATCACCATTTCTCTTCTTGTGTTGGTTTGCACTAAAGGATTAACATAGAGTCCCCTGGTGCAAACTCCATGCCTTTCACACTGCACTACTATCTAGGCCTCAGTTCATGGTTACGAGGCATCCAATGAATTCAATGTAGATAAGGTAGATTTGGACTACATACTCTCCAAACAACTATGTTTTTTCCCGGTCAACTGCCTCTAAGAGGCTCATTTCAAATGTTTAAGTAAATAAGTCAGTAATTTTTGGCTATTGGGACATGGAGTCGTGTTCATCTATCTTCAGCCAAGCCAGGCTAGAGAAGAAAAAGTACTTGGAGAATGTAATTTTTGTTACCATTGTATCCTAAGTGAACTACAATTGAAAATGTTATCCACCCCCCCACCCCCCCCCCCCCACCCCCCCCCCCCCCCACCCCCCCCCCCCCCCCCCCCACCCCCCCCCCCCCCCCCCCCCCCAGCTCAATCGCTTCCTACTACCATATCGATCGATGAGGAAGAATAATCGGAGGATGTAGAAGGCTTAGACCATAAAGGCCAAAGGAAACCAACATTATTAGAGTGGAGAGTCGAGACACGATACTCCACCACATGTGTGGTAAAAAGGAGAGGAGGACTTGGATATGGATGCGTCCCTAAAGAGTGTCATTTAAGAGGGTATTCAAACGAACTAGAACCCCTAGGTGCACGGAACATCACAACATGTAAGAAGATCACCGCGATCTCCCCTAAGAAGGAAGCACTAGAGAAGAAGATAAATTTTTTTTGAACGTTGGTGAAGAGGCAGAGGGTCTGAAGAGGTGCTTGGAACCCCACTTCAACTAGAAGATTGTGGGGCGACTCATAAGGAAGAAGAAGAAATGAGCGATGAATAGAAGGCGCTGAAGATTAAGTAGAGATATGTGTTGAGTAGACCACACAAATATTACAACTCAGATAGAGATAGGACAAGGGCCAACTTGCGACCTGGCATCAGGTTCTTAAGGGGCCAGGAAAAGAGAAGTTAGCGTATATTATTCCAAATATGGGCTAGTCTAAGGAAATAAGGAAAATTTCCAAGTCGGTTCAAATCACAAGTGGACCGTAAGGAATTATATGGATGGCGATGATGGATCCATTCTCTGGTGCCTACTGTGCACAAAGGAGGAAAAAAAACTATCCTATTCCAGTAGAACCCAAATTCATGAACTAGATTTTGATGTATGTAAGGAGTCATGTTGTCTCAGAAGAGTAAAGAAGGCACCACAGAGCAGGCACATGTACATTAAACTTCCTACTCTTATATCTGGATGAGTAGGTAAAGAACGCCTATTCAAGGTATTATCTAAGGTGGTGTGGAGAAATATTTATAGGCTTGCCACCCTAGAGCTCTATGGAGGATAACAAGGACAAAAATCAACGATGAGTGTTAAGGAGGAAGAACAATACCCATGTAAAAAATTAGGCCGTTCTTGACATGGCGAAGTAAATGGTTCGAGTTACATTCTGAAGGCAAGACCTCATCTAACCAAAGGTACCTGAAACCTTTATTCATTATGGTGCACTTTGTTGATTTGTTGTCTAAGTGGAGGCAAGGATACTTGCCTCACCAAAAATATCGGAACGGAAGCACAAGAGCAGGGCTATTATGATCAGAAAATGTTCAATGTCGATGAGGCACTGCTCCAAACTTTAAGGAGGAGCTGAAGAAAGTAGACCAAGCTCTTAATTTTTGGTTGCAACGCCGAGGTAGTGATAGGATCAAGGCACTCTAGTGCAGATATGAAGTCTGGGTAGTAAGAAAAGATGAGACTTAGGGAACCGTCGTCGCTTCGGCATAATAAAACAAAAGCACAAAAGTCCTTACAATAGCCTAAGATCCACATACCGAGAGGATAGACGTGATTGGGAAGATCATATGTAGAAATGGATTTACTGGACGATGTGTCTGGTATAGCCAATGTAGTTGAGTCTGTAGCATGAGAAGGAAAATATTACTCAGATGAGTTGGCTTGCCTCGCCACAGGACATTCCAAAAAAAAAAACAAGGAAAAAAACTAGCCGCTGGAAACCATTTGGGGTTGATTTTGCTATAAGAAATCAGATCAGGATCTAAATCTTCCTAGTTGAAGAAAGAGGGAGAACCTCGTGGGTGTGAAGGTTCATTTTTTTTAAGTGATTCTTTAATTCTTCCACCACTTATTCGTTATTATATGGGAACATTAGAAAGAATCCTTGTGAGATGGCAATGTAATTTGTGGGGGTAGTAATTGTGGCGAAAACTGTAATTGTTATAAGGAGAAGACACACAAATAATATACAAACGATAAAGGTGCTTTGAAGTGTGGACTCATAAGAAATGATGAAACACCCGTAAGAAACAATTGGTTCAGGACTTAGCCATTTTGTGGAGACGATTGAACTTGGAGCTAGTGTGTGAAGCACACATCGAGATGGAGACTTTCATGACACATAAATTTTGATTTGGGAATGAGTGGCTGATAGTGCAGCCAGGGTTGTAGTAATAATAGGATTACGTCTTTTTTTAGATAATATAGGACCATCGAGTATTAGGCACGTGCATGTGTGCATGTTATTGTCAAGGTGAATGGATATAAAAAAATGCAACCTACGTTGAGAAGTGTGTAGGTGGTGAGGGAAAGTCCCCACCCCTACAAATATGTATGACTGGGTAGTAGAGGTCGTAGAGTGCCTAGTGTGAGTTATTGTAGAGTTATGCTATGGATATGATGCGAATGGCTAGTGATTATGGGCATACTTTATAATGTAAAAGGATTATTTTTTTTACAGTATTTAATGAAAGATGATGATATTGTGGTAATGGTGTTAGAAAACGAAACTAGTTCAGTATGGATTACTCTCATATATTTATTGTTTTAATTCATGATTACTCTAAAGATCTTAGCTTTGGAGTATACACTATGGACTGTTATGTGTAATTATGGATCTAAGTATGTCTTATCTTCATCACATTAACCATCGTGCACATGCAATCTAAAGAGGATCTTGGTAGCTTTGCACGCCTCAGGTGAGTTTCTTAACCAGGCTAGGTGATGTACCAATGTGCCTGGGTTTTACACAGTAGATTCTAGGCTACATCAAGATAGTACTACACTCATGGAGGTTGATAAAGGCATGGTTGACATTGTAAGAGCGATAGATGTCAATTCATAACAGATTTTGTAGGTGTAGTAGATATCAATGATGTAGGTTCAAGCTATAAACCACATGTTGTCAGGTGGAAGAGGTAAGGCCAAACTAGTGTAGTTGATGCAGAAGTGGTTGTGAGGTAGGAGGAATGGAAACATGCATGCCATATACAAGATGGCTTGATGAATCAGGGTAGATGATGAGAAAGATAGTACTGCAAGCGACAGGGTTATAATCAATGAGGCTTCATGAACTACTCATCACCAGTGGGTATGACAAGAGCCAGATTTGGGTCCATAGGTGAGAGATGAAGGGGTGATGGGCTAGGTTGGAGTGGCTAGTGCCTATTATGAACATGAGAGTGTTAGCTTGTTTACGAATCAAAACCATGTGAATGACAATAAAAAAGGTATTCTGAGCTTTGCTGATGATGTAAAAACACAAAGTAATGGGGGAAAATCAGTCTAAAATGAGGGATTATATCGTTGTTTTGATTAGAAAATTATAATACAGAGACCGAAATCAATTTTGGTAGCTAATGCTGGTATGATAGATGTCGGTTATTGTGAAAAATAAGAGATTCAAAGATATGGAAATGAAAGGTGAAAATGGGTCAACCGTTACTATGACGATGATATCAGAGACCCAAAGTGTGATAAAATGGCAGAACAAGACACGAAGGAACATAATCATGGAGAATACTAATTTACTAAAAATAACCAAAACAACATAAAACTGACATCGGTTAGTTAACAGATGGGGGTCACTGGAACGATATCGGGTTACTATGAAATCTCGAAAGAGAAGGAAAAATGAATTTTTGGTGATTTTAAATCAACTAGAAGGGCTAACGCAAAGAATGAGTATGGCTATTACAATTACTAATATACCTAGAATAAAAATAGAATACACCAGTCGTGATGTGGGGTGTAAAAGGATTAAAAATAATGAAGAAAATAACTCACACCTCAAAAACACAAGAAGACACAAATCTTATAAACATGAAATTGTAAGTTTTAGATTGTATGTTGTGGCTTATGCCATTTTACAACTGACTATAAGCAGGATAGAATTTTTAGTTAACAAAGGTTCCCTATAAAAAGCTGACAACTATGGCTAGTTTTAGGTAAGTTTTGGTGTGGGGATCCTTTTTTAGAGATGATTACTGGATAGAGACACTAGTTGGAGCCCACTATTAATCCTCTAATCATGGGATCATTCACAACTTCTTCCGGGAAATATGTTGTTCAAAAATGTGAGTTGTTTTTCAGTGATTTGGTATAGAGAGTGTGCAATATGTGAGTTGCAGTTCAATTTTTCAACCATCAATTGGGCATGACTCCAGTATATAGGTTTCCCACAATTAAGATATGCTATAATGCAAAAAACTCCAAAATGCAAGTGCACAAGTTTTAAACCCAAATCCATAAATTATATTTGATGAGAACAAATTATGAAGATGTTAAGGCATGAATTCCACTAAGTGCAATGAAAGAAATAGAAGAAGAGTTATTTTTAATCCAGAAAAACAAGTGTCACTGGGATAATCATAAGAAAAGATTATTTCTAGACCTGACGCTTAATGTGAACTTGTTTCAAATGAAGATAGACACATAAGATTTCCCTAGGAATGAAGAATGCAATGAAACCCCAGATGGGTCCCATCGGGCATACAAAAATGTTTTCAACAATAATTTTTAGCTTTCTAGGAAAAAAAAGATAGAAGGTAAATAGTTAAGGAGGAATACCTATGAGGTGAAGTTGGAGGTAGAATGCATGCATTATAGAGTTTTGATCCAAGCGATGTGTGAGCTTATCTTTGAGTTAGGAGGAACAACATGTATAAGAAACACACCAAGACACCAAATAGTATTAAATAGCAAGATTCAGAGGACTTCCTAGTAGGCTAGATCCGAGAAGTGTGTTTCTTCCTTGAATGGTTGTCAATCCTTATTTAATATAATTAATGGAAAGAAATACAGTTCTATTATAGTTGATAAGATTTAGGTATCTCCTATTAACATACACCAAGATAATTTAACTCAACAGGAAATGGTTAGAATTGAATTTAGACAATTAATGGGCCCATTTGGGTTTATAGGTGTAGCAGAGGATCTAGGTGGGGTCTGGGGCTAATTGGTTGAGGTTTGGGTTGGTTTTGGGTGAGTGGGAAGATTTCTTGTCTAAGCATATAAAATGACACAGAGACTGGTATCAGTCAGGTGACTTATGTCAGTACACGGATGAAATTTATGGCATTCAAGGAATCAACATCACTAGGGGAAATAGGTAGTAACTATTAAAATGGTTTTCAGGCTCTCTTTGATTATACAGAGAGTGAGGGTAGTGTGGTTTGGGTCGTAATATGGTGAGAAGACTCAAGAATACTAAGAAGGAGGTTTAAAAGGGTGAAAATTATTAGGGTGGTTGAATAGTGGGTTGTTGGGAAGAAGGTGATGTATGGGTAACAAAAGAAATAAAATACTAAAATAAATAAGAGATCTACTTTGGGATAAGCACAATTTTTTAAAATTACAGTACTTACTTGGTATTTTATAGATCTTGAGAGTTTTTATGGTTGATGGTTGATCAGAGAAGAGGTTCTTGAGTCCAGTATCATGGAAGGACAAATTTTTTTCTCTCATGAGTATTCCAACACTCTGCAAGGAGAACTAGCATCTTGTCTTGTATTGTGGTTGTGTGTGTTCGTCATCTTAATGGGGGAGGTATTAAAGATTTGAGCTTGAATGTAATAAGGATCCAATGACTAAATTACCAACCCAGGTAAAGGGTTGGAAAATTATATATTAAGGAACTGATGGTGGTTTAGGTGACTGACATCAGCCGAGGATAAACCGGCATCGATTAGGGTGAAATAGTCCTATTTATAAAAAATACTTAGATCTTCCCAGATTTGGCATTTTTTCCAAGTTGAGTCTTCTTAGGGAAGTGGAGTTCTTGTTAGAAAAGATAGAAAGGTCATAGAACAAGTCCATTTAGGTTTGATAATAATTCTTAGTTAGGTCAAGTGGTGACTCGGCACTGGGAGTGATGAATCAGTGCTAAGCGTGATGACTTGGTCACTGAAAGTTAAATGTCCCTAGAATGGGTCCAGTATGAGGTGTCATGATGAGGTGGAGGTGTGAGGATGAAATTAAATTAATTAAAATAATTAAATTAATTAATAATGTGAGGATGAATATTAATATGGGATGAAGGGATCATGATTAGTTAAATGTGTTACATTAATTAATTGAATGGGACCAAGGGGAGTGTGACCCAAATTTGGTGTCTACACTAGGTCACTATCTGTAATGTTATTAATGTCTGATGTAATATTAGAAGGAGGAGCCATCCCTTGGAAAATATACTTTATTTTCTCTTTCCCCTTGGATGATGATTCAAAAATTTACCCATGGAAGAATCTCTAAAAACCTTGCTAAAAACTAAAAGTAGAAATCTATCATGCTATATTGCATCCCTACAGTTCTAATCTACACTTCCAACTTACAGTTCCAACTTTCCTTTCTGACTTGAATTTTTGACATGTAATTCCACTGAGATTCAACCCTAGCTTCACATTCTTTGAACTTCAAATTGAGAGGTGTTTTCAAACTCTGATTTCTAATAGTGGACGTTGAATCTTATTTTATCGTCTTGGAGTTCTTCCTTGATCCAAAATGAGAATGGAGACCTGTGACATAGCTCAAAACCATTGAAAACACATTTAAATGACATTTCCTCCTTCATTTTTCAATAAAAAGATACCTTGAAGTATAAGCTTCAATTACAACAAAACCACTGAATGAGGGAGAGACATGGGAAAGTTAACCCCAAAGAACAAGATGGAACACCTAGATAATAACATAGGAATGAAGACACAAATAAAATCCATAATTACAACAAAAGAAAGGAAATAAAAACCCTAAAAACCTTGTTAAAAATATTAAAACATAAAAACCTACCTAAAGATCAAGTGGGTTTAAGATAAAAATGTGAAATTTCCCAAATTCCAAACAAAGAGTATGCTCGGATTTAGGTGAGGCATCAGCAAGTCAGTGTAAAAAGTGTCAAGTGAAAAATACAAGGAAAAATTCACCCTTAAATAGAAAAGGGAAAATTAATTACGACATAAGGGATACATGTGGGTAGGTAGCATTAAATATACTAACCTAGCATTAGGTGTCGGTTTTCAAGAGTCATAAAACACTTTGCATGAAAATTTTTGTTTTGGTTTCGAAACTTGAAATGGTCTAAATCCTTAGCATTTTGGAAGTCTAAAGTTGACTTGCAGTTTGCATGCAAACTACACTTCATGTTATGAAACCTGAAATGATCTTGAATGGTCGGAAGTAAAATTTTATAAGTTGACTTGCAGTTTGCATACAAACTAAACTTAGAGTTCTGAAACATGAAATGCACTTAGGGGATCAAATTTTGAGACTCAACTTGAAGTTTTCATGTGAACTATACTTCAGGTTTCGATTTATAATTTGCACTAACTTCTTATGTATTTCAGGATTCGGAATTTTTCACACAGTTTGCATGAAAACTAAAATTTGACTTACGGAATATGAAATACATAAGAAAACTTCAATACTTAGGTAATTTCCTCAAACAATTTTGTGTAAATTAACACTTGATACAAGGTAAAATTTTTTCAAGAAAAATTTCAAAATCACTCTCATAAGGGAAATTTTAAAGCTAATATTTTTGGAGACCTTCAAGGAATGATTTCCTACTAAGAATCAATCCAGTAGCCTTATGCAATCCATTGGGCACAAGATTCACTTATCCACAAGAATATACAAAAGTAAAAAAAAACAGAAAACAAGCAAAATGAAAAAAAAGAAAGAAAAGAAAGAAAAAGTAAGAAAAAAATGTGCAGAGAACTTGGAAGAGGGAAAATATATTAATAATATACAAGGTGAAACATACCTCAATAGAGGGTTTTGAGGTTTATCCCATTAACTGAGATAGGATGTGCTTCTCCATCAAGTCTAGATAGGAAAAATTAATTTTCCTCTTTGCAACTTATGATTAAGTATGGCCAGCTCTAGAGAGGGTCAAATTTTGCATGCATTCCTAGCTTTGTCATATTTGCATCCCATTTAAGAACCAAATATCCTTCCTGAAAATACATGTGAGCTACTTTCTTTTCAAAAGTATTTTTGTTCTAAGCTTCGTACAACTAAAGAGTCTTCATGGTTTTGTTTCATGTTTCCTCTAATTCCATAAGTTCAACAAAGTGTATTATCATATGATCACTTTCCATTACTTCTAACTAATGATATAGCTCTAAAGATGATAAATCCAAATAGAGGATGCTTTGCTTCCCTATCATACACTAGCATAAATGGATAATTACCAATGACACTTTTTAGAGTGAATCTATCTACGCACATAGCGATCTTAAGTTGTGTGTTCCAAGTTTATCGGTTTCTCACAATTATCATTTTGATGATTTGTATTATATTCTTATAGTTGGACTCAAGAAAACCATTACCATGTGGATAATATTTTGATGAGGTTTTTTTATAGAAATAATATGGCACTAAGGAGAGGGCACATAGAAGATTCATGTGTGGTATGAAGACATATTTGAAGGCATGAAAGGATAGGGAAGGAAACATGTATGAAAGGCAGGTCGATTTGGGACTTAGCCATTTTCATGGTTAAGGGCTCTGTTTGGAGATAGCATATAGAGCACACAATGGGATGGATATTTGTACGACATAAAAATGGTACTTTTGGAATAGCATCTACTAAGTGCCATGCATGAGTTTGAGTTAATAATAGGATTACTACTGCCAGTTAATTGTAAGAGATATAGTATTATCACACTTGCATGTGTGCATGTTATTGTAAAGGAGCGTGACTATTTTTATCATGTGACCTATTGTTTTAAGTGGTGAAGGGAAATTCCCCAACCTTATAAATATTTAGTAATCTGTGTAGATTAGAGATAGATTGTGTATGAGCTATTGTGGAGTTATGCTGCCAAATTTGATGTGCACTTAAACTTATGATTCTACTTATTGTAAGAAGCTTCTGTATTTACTATTTTTTAATATAATGGAGTGTATTGGGTTAATAATGGTGTTAAACATGACTATAACTAGTTCTTATATGGTTGACTTCATTATGGTTATTTCTTAATTCATTATTCTTTAAGATCTAGATTTGGAATATGGTCTGTGGAATGTTTATGCTATTTATGGATATGAATACAATACATCTTCATCATGTTCACATCCTATACAAGAAAATATAGGGAGGGTCCTATTACCTTTACATGCTTTGATTGAGATCTCATCTTAGGCTAGTTGATGTGTTAGTGCACCTGGGTTGTTCGTGGTAAATTCTAGGCTTCATCATTAGTTCCATTGTCGGGACCACTTTTTCAGTTATTTTTAGGAAGGTTCATGATGAAGACGTACCAGTTGACCCGAGTAAGTGTTGAGGAGTGGATAAAAGATATAGAAGAAGATTACACATGGAGGTTCAGTAGTGGATCTGAGTTTAATGCATGCGCATGGGTGGAAAAGAATCTATATTACTCTTTGTATGAGAGCTTTTTTGCTATTTTATAGGTAGAATTATATGAGTGGCTGGTTGCTTATTTATCTAAATAAAATTAAAGGTATCACACAATTTTCTATACACAAGAAGAATTTTAGGCCATGTATTATGTTGATCTGATTTGGGCACACATAGTGGATACTTGGTTTTGTGGTGTTTTGAATAGCTATATCCTAGAATAATCAATTTCTACTTATTCTTTCCCATAGGTAGCTGAGTTCCAATTTTTACGGTATCCTAGGGGAACTTACTTGCAAGGCATTCCACTGGCAATCAATATCTTAATGGTAACCCTAAATTTAGAGGAAAATTTGATGGCTAGCTAAACCCCACCACGCGCAGGGGAAAGAGAAGGTTTGCTAAAATATGGTGGACCTTGCAGCATAGAGGAAAAGAGAAGAAAGGTGGCTTAGGTACAATGAGGAGTAAGAGAGGGAGATAGAGAAGAAGGGTCACATTGTATAGTAGATGGTGTTGAGGAGAGAGATGGCTTGTCAAGCATTTGGAGCTCATGTAGAAGGTATGTAGCCTAAGCATCAGGAACTACCCCATTTGGGCAAGCATGAAATGGAATCCTCCTCGGAATCACATATGAGTGTTCCAGTAGAGATGACCTGGGCTATAGATGCACATATGAATCTACCTAGAAACCTATCCCTTGCTCTTGCTTTTCCAGTACCTAGTATATTCAATAGTCAACAAGCTAATATGGGTAGTGGGGAAGCAGGAGTAAGTCACATAGCAAGTAAATCTATGGCAAGGAAAAACATCTTCATTTTTGTTTGGAGGTACCTTTTCAGGTGCATCATTTTCATAGAATTCGAGCATGTCGAATTTGGGGCTCACTTCTGGGAGTATTACTACCATACAGATTGTATGAATTTAGTATAGTACTAATATTTTGGACACAAGGAAGTACATATTATGGTCCACTTATATCTAGAAGTGGAGGATCAAGGGGTGTAGGTGGCTCTAGTTCTAGTGGATCTAGTGGTTCTTGAGGTAGAGGTAACACATGAGGTTCTGGATCAAGTGGTCAGGGTCTGCACCAACACCAAAATATTTACATGGAGATGTATCTTTGTATTCATGAGTATAGGGGCATAGAATATGTTGTTGAACACATGCACATGTGTGATATATTGGGGTGCACAAAAGGAATCACAACTTCTAAGTGCAAGGCAAGTCAGTTTGTAACTACATTACAGGGACACACACACAGTTGGTACATGGAGTTTGAACCTAATCAAACTTGCATAGATTATGTAGCATTCAAAGATGCATTCCTTAAAGAGTTCTATATCCTTGAGTTTGAGTAGAAGAGTATAAGCACACTCAAAGATATTAAACAAGGCACTATTGAAAGTGTCCTAGAGTATGATGGCCATTTCAAAACACTTTTATCTAAGATTTATTATGATATTCATACAAGCTAGCATGCACAATGGTTCATTGGAGGTCTGATCACACATTTTATAAGGGAGTTTTAAAATAAGACATACACTGATCCATGTGAAACACTTGAAACAAATTTACATGCTAAGACAGTGGGGATTATAGACACTAGAGTCAGCCCATTATTGGAAGCACAAATTACAATCATGGAAAAGCAGTTGGAGAAACTATCGAAAAATTAAACACATGAGACAAGCACTAGATTTGGTGTATAGAATTTAAAGTGGAGGGGCACATCAAAGAAATTTTTCCGCGTATAATAGTACATTCATTATTGTTATACTACGAGATATGTCACTTGAACCATGACATCATTTGTTGCCCATTATTACACGCGCGATAAGAAAGAATGGATCCTGCTATCCGGTCCACAACTCACAATATAGAAGACTGTAGATTAATTGGTCAGATCCATGATGCTATAGATATTGGTGTGTGAAAGACAGGAGTATCAGATAACTCAAAGGGTAAAGGTGAGCATCAGGATCGAAATCAAAATCAAGCACATTATGATAAGAATGAGGGGCACTATAAAGGAGGACATGGTAGAGGTCGAGGATACCATCGTCAATTCGGAGGTTGAGGCTATGGTGGTGGACGAAGTGGATTCCCTCATGGAACATACTTTACATGTGGATCACCTGACCACTACTGGCATGAATGTCCTCAGAATATTACATGTTCTTTCTATAGGAAGAATCATAGATATGAGGAATGGTTGAATCTATATGAGCATCTTAAAAACAAACATAAACAGGAGAAAAAAGGTGCATGGATGGTTAGGATACAATGCACTATGGAAAATCAATGGATGTCAATGTTGGCACTGGAACTTGAGGTATTTTCTGTAAATATCACTACACGTGCTAAAGTTGTGCGCATTATAGAGGTATTACCATAGAAGCCTGCCATCACTAAGGAGGATGTTTTTCATGCAAGGTATCAGGATCGTGTGCACCAGAAGGAGGTTTATCAAGAGACCATAGAAGTACTCAGAGACCTTCAAGGGGAATTATAGTGTTTAAAGGAGAAATCACGGAAGATGGAATAGAAGAAGGTAGTAGAGATGGTCCAATATGATATTGATGAATTGAAGGAGGTATGAAATTTTTTGTGCTAGGAGAATATTATTCCATTTCTAGGGAGTTGGCTAAAAGGAAACACTCCGCATGTGATTACTGATAATTGGCGTCAGATCGTACATGTAAATATTCCCCCCATAGCTTAGATTACGATAAGGATATTACTTTGAATATTGTTGTCGATGGATGGCTCTTGAGTAATATATTGATTGACACAGGAATGGAAGTAAATGTCTTTACTTTAGATACATGGGTATAGATGGGGAGACCTTCATTGCAGCCATCTTCTAATGTACTATTTATGACTAATTGAACTAACGCCACTCCTATCAGATTTTTAAAATATGCATCCATTACTATACAAGGGGCCAAGTTCATTGGGAATTTTAAGGTCTTAGCACTTTCAGAAGCAGGAAGTTTCCTAGATCTTCTTGGGCGCCCTTGGTGTTATGCAAATAATTTTGATCTTTAGCTCAACAAGGGATATATTAGTTTTGAGAACAAAGAGGAAAGAGTTATTATCCATTTAACATATGGGAAATATGCACCCCATGTTGATCCTTTGAGTGAGGAAGATATGAATAGGATTTATGTACATGCCATTCAAGACCCAAAAGTACTCAAGCCATCTAAGGAAGGAATCCTTTAATGGTAATATGTGCAGTCTATTAGTGATAATACAAGTATTGCTTGTGATAATTGGGCTCATGGTACTTATGAGATGGTTGGGCATAAAGTAAGGAGAAAATTTACGTGGAAATACAAACCTCGTCGCGTCAAGAGGTTAGTTAACAACTTTGAACCTCGGTACACTGGAGAAGGATACCCTACAGTATTCCTACATGCCATAGAGGAACAGTGGATAGACCAGCTAGAAAGAATAAATATGTTAGCATGTACCATGTGCAGGAAAGCAACGCACTGGTGGGTGGTTCACATGAATAATCTTATAAAATGGAATGAAGTCAGGATTACTTTTATAACTCAGTTTTCCAAAAGTAATGCACTTACTCAAATCTTCACATATCATGGTAATCAACCTATTCAACACCACGTTCAGCAGTGTGAAAGAGTCTAGATAGAGGAGTAAGAAACGTTACTTGCCTTCATTATGGGTCTAAAAAATGTATTCCACTTTACAAGGTTGTGCACGTATTTGGTATGTATATGTGGAGCTACATAGAGAGATTGGAAATTTGTAGGATTTGATTATAGGTATGGTCCAAAATTTTGACTACTTCTCTACTAAACCTCCAATAGAAGAGGCATTAAGGGTTATTTAGTTTTTAACTATGGGAGACAGTGCAAAGGTGAAAGACCTCATTAATGATTTATTTGATGAGAATGACTTAGGAGTACATTTTGATGAAGGATTAGAGACAAATGCAACGCTACCTAAGCATGTTTACTTTAAGAAAGAAAAAGGAAAGATGGTCTACATAGTGGATGATGAAGAAGTATAGAATCTGGATCTAGATCATTTAGCAGGTACCGCGAGGTCTTGGATAGTGTAGATAACAAGGTACACACCTATCATGAGCCTATGAGGACAAAGAAAGATAATATTGGTACAGATTCTGAACCTAAAGAAGAAATAATTGGAGATCATTGGTCAGAATTTGAAGTATAAAAAATAGTGGAGTTTCTCTGTTATTTTAAGGACTTTTTTCCTAGCGACTACCATGAATTAAAATGAGTGAAAGAATCATTAGGAGAGATGAAGATAAATCTTAAGGAAGGTGCGCTCTTGGTCAAGAAGAGACCCTACAAGATGAACCGTAACATGTGCATAAAGGTTAGAGAAGAAATTGACAAGATTTTTAAAGTCTGGCATCATCAAGCCCCTGGAAGAATCAAAGTGGGTTAGTCCCATGGTTATCAGTATAAAGAAATATGGTTGGATTAGGATTTGTGTGGATTACAGAGAAATTAATGTTGCATGTGTGATTGATCCCTTTCTGACACCTTTCACAAAGGAGATATTAGAAGGCATTGCAGGGCATGAAATCTATTCTTTTACACATGGATTCTGTGGGTATCATCAAGTCTAGATTACACAAGAAGATCAAGAAAAACCAACTTTCACCACTAAATGGGGAAGTTTTGCATATATTATGATTCTCTTTGGTCTAAAAAATGTGCGTGTTATATTTTAGCGAATAGTTGTTCAAGCATTCCAGGACTTTATTCACATTTTCTTGCAAGTTTACTTGGATGATTGGATGCTGTATGGAATGGTTAAGGTTCATTGTGACAATTTATGCTTAGTGTTTGAAATATGTAGACAATTAAGGATATCTTTAAACATCAAAAAGTGTATGTTTGCTACACCTTTTGGAAATCTGTTAGGTCATATCATTTGCAAGGAATTTTTGTTAGTAGATCTAGCTAAGGTTTCGGTTATTGTAGGCTTGGAAGAGCCTTCCATTCAAAGTGAGTTGTGTGGATTCTTGGGTCATACTGGGTATTATAGAATTTTTTTCAAAGGATATGCTAAGGTTTCTACACCCTTGGAAGAGTTACTAAAAGGAAAACAAACATTTTATTGGGGAGAGCTACATCAACACACATTTGAGACATTGAAGGAGAGACTTACTACAATGCCTATTATGCATTTTCCCTCATGGGACCAACAATTTCATGTACATGTGGATACCTATGGCATGACCATTAGTGCATCGTTAGCTCATCTTGGAGACGGTATTATAGATCATCATATCTATTATTCTCGGATAGAAACTTGACTCCTGAATAGCATAATTATAAAACGAATGAGTGCAAAGCTTTGTCAATGATATATGCACTACATAAATTCAGAAAATACCTTTTAGCAACACCATTCATATTTTACACCAATCACATGGTATTGAAATAGTTGGTAAACAAATATGTTTTACATGGGGGGTAAGTGCAGGAAGTTGATGGACAAATATAGGAGTCATCCGTGGACATCATATTGTCAATAACAACATAATATCAACTTGTAGGGATTATTAGAAATACATACACTCAAAATTAGACAAAATTATATTTATATGAATCGTAGCATCCGGAATCTAGTTTCTAAAATACTAATTTTTGTAAAAAATGGACAAGATTAGCTATATTAAACACTCAAAATTCAATGACTTGCTATTTTTTTTTAAAAACACCGATAAGATTATAGTCCGTTTGCCCACAATTTGGATGACCAAAAATTGATATATATTTTTTTCCTTTGGTGAGAAGCTATATGCCACTATCTATCTTGGGATGGATTTTATTTTGTATTTTTTTGAGTAATATTTTATTTTTTATGATTTTTTCCGTGAAAGTGGTATGAAAACATAAAGAAAATAGAGCACTTTCCATTTGCCCGCCATAACTGTTAGTGCAAAATCACAGCACCCCTGGATGCACATCAGGCTTCTAGGTTGATGTTCAGGCATCCAGTGTGATTGCACAACATGGAAACCTCTCTCCAAGCGTGGGGGACTTGTGAAACCGAGAGAGGAATCTCCAGATTAGAGGTTGGTTCCTCAAACTCCTCTGATTTAGATCTATATTTTGCAAAACTACAGAGGTTTAGATCCTAATCCTATTCTAACTTGCAAGGAGATAGGGGCAGAAGTGCAAAAATTGAAACTAACTAAAGATGGTGATGCACCAAAAGGAGAATGTTGGACATCTATCAAAACTGCCATGGGACAAAGAGAGGTGAGCAATGGGAAGGATGGATAGATGCATCACAGGCCCAAGGATAGATTTCACACAGAAAATGTCCCAAAACTCCATGAACACATCTCTAGACCTGCAATGAACATTCAAACATGCACAAATACTTGCAATGAAGAGAGGAAAGAAGAGAACAAGCAAAAACGAGGAAGGATGGACAGATGCATCACAAAACACGTTTTGTTGCTCCAGAAGTTTGCACAGAACATCATTCCATTAGTAAAAGGAAAAAACACCATTACAGAGCAAGGGAGGAGGTTTGAACTCCATTTTCAACCCTAGAGAAGAAAAGAAGGGAGAGCAGAGAAGAAAGAATGAACAACCTCTTTTCAAAATGAGCCAAATCTGGCTTTTACATTGCATGGGTCAAGCCCAGGGGACAAAAAAGTAGGAAAACACGCAAGCCCATTCCTCATGACTACAGGTGCATTAAATTGGCATGGGGGACCTTACAAACCCATACCCTATTACCTTGACCGGATTACAGGAGAATGCGACCCATTCTGCATTAAATCTGGTCGCTGGAATGTCATTTCTGGCCATGAACACGCATCAGAGCCGTTTCTCAATTTCTCTCTTCAGACTACACTAAAACTCGAGATTGATCCCAGAATCATTTAGAGAATTTCACCAGAATGTAGTAAAGGTGTGCATGGAAACAATAGACTCCCCTCCTATGAAGTGGGATGCAGATGAACCAACCTTGTGTGCCTTGTGATGGAGCTAGATGAATGAAAATGTAGCTATAAATTGCTTTGATGGATGCAATATTTGGTGGAGATAGCTAGTGCTTAGTGCTTGGTCCCTCATTATGGTCACATAACTTTATATGTATATGGTTCTCTTGTTTTAATTTCATAATTAACGCCAAAAAGGTTGACCACCAAAAATATAAGAATCTAAATCAGTTAGAAAATGCCCAAAAAGTGAGAGGAAAATTCAAAGAGGATTAGGGTGCATGGGGAGCCCTTGTCCTGGCTGGGTACCCTAGACAAAAATAGGGAAAACATAGTATGAAGATACAGAATGGGAAAGTAGGGGTCCAAGATTAAAAATTACGACAAAAAGTAATACTAAAATTTTGAAATACATGGGATAATTACTACTCTTTTCACTTAAGAACCATATGAATAGTAGTATGATACCAAGACTAAATAATGACTCAAAGTGTGTGATTTTGTGTTTACACTTCGGGGGAAAATGTTGTTTTTTGTGATTTTTCCATCAATAGGTTTTCCATTAATGACAAAGTGGGATATTGTTGGCATGGTGTTGTCATTGATCTAAAATTATGATGTTGTAAGAGTTGTCATTGAATGTCCATTAATGGAAAAATAGGTATTGAGCATGAAGTTTGATTGGTAGTGTCAAGCCAAGGTGAATCTTGTTAGTCTTACATGATGGTTCATGGTGTCTTGAGTCATTTTGGGGGATTGTAGAGGTGTTGAAGTGATTTGGTGATGTTATTGTGATGTCATGGAGTGTGATGAAGGTCATTACATGTTTTTAAAGGTTTCCAAGTGATGAGAAGGCCATATTTGGTGAAACAAGCTATTCAAGGTGCTTGTTAGTGAAGCCTAGTCAGCAGGTATGGTAAGGTATGATGGATTACAAGTGTGTATGAGACGTGTGAGCTTGGTGAGATCATGATAAAAATGTATATGAGGTTTAGAGATACTCACAAGAGTATAATAGTGTTGTTTCAGGTGTTAGACACTACTTTTAGGTTTGTTCCTAGACCTAGTATGAGAGAAAACATGTCCTAGTATGTTGAAGTGAGTACTTATGGGTATATTTTTGAAAAGGTGATAATTGTATATTGTTTTATGGGTTGATATGATGGTGTGGTTTAAATTTTAGGACCTAATGTTGAATAATTTGTAAGTTATGCCATTTTTACTAAAAACGATTTATGAAGGTGAGAAACCAAGGCTAAACTTTGACTTTCTAATGCTCATTGAGAGTGTGTGATTTACATGGGTACCCGGTATCCTGGGTGTAGTTGAATATGTCTCTTATGAATATTTTCTAATTTTAATTAGGTTGTTTGATCATCACATTTTTATGAATAATCATTTAGAAGGTAAATTGGTTTTAAACCCTCTTTAAACCCTAATTCAGTAGTGATTTAGAAGAACTTGTTAGTTTTGTAAAATAATTGATTTTTTGAGAAAATGTGATGAACAGGACGCACACGCACACGTAGACACACACACGCACATGAACACGCACATGCACACGCACACACACACACACATACACACACACACACACA
>JAHRHJ020003664.1:92500-95000 GCA_019776745.2 Taxus chinensis | reverse complement strand
ACGCACACACGCACAAGCAGATACACACATGCACACGCACATGCACACACCCACACACACACACACACGCAGACACACACACGCACACGCACACGCACACGCACACGCACATGCACACGCACACGCACACGCACACACAATCACACACGCAAAAACACACAAGAACACACACACGCACACGCATACACAGACACGCACATGCACACACACACACACACACACACACACAAATAGGCACACGCACACGCACACGCACATGCACACGAACACGCACACACGCACACACGCACAACCAGCCCCACATATATGCACATGCACATGCACACGCAGACACACATACGCACACACTCACACGTAGACACACACATGCACACGCACAGGCACACAAAGAAACACACACACACACGCACACACAAATGTACAAGCCCACGCCCACGCACTCACACATGCACACACACCCACAGATGCTTGCACACATGCACACACGCACACACAGACACACAGACACACACACGTACACGCACACGCACATGCATACGCACACGCACACGCACACGCACATGAACACCACATGCACACGCACACACACACGCACACGCACACGAACACACACACAGATGCACACGCACATGCACATGCACACACACACGCACACATGCACCCGCATACGCACACGCACCTACACATGCACACGCACACATAGACACAAACACACGTGCACGCACACGAACACGCACACGCACACAGACACACACACGCACATGCACACACACACGCACATGCACACGCACACGCACATGCACACACACATGCACATACACACGCACCCACACAAACACACGCACACACACACACCCACACACACACGAACACGCACACACACATGCACATGCACACACCCACATACACACACATGCACGCACACCCACACACGAACAGGCACACGGACACGCAGACGAACACACACACACATGCACACGCACACACACACACACACACACACGCACACGCACACGCACACGCACATGAACACGCACACGCACACGCACACGCACATGCAGACACACACACACATGCAGAAACACACAAGAACACACACATGCACACGCACACGCACACACACACACACAAACATGCACACACACACACACACACACACACGCACGCACACACGCACATGCACACATGCACACGCAGACCCACACACATGCAAATGCACACGCACACACAGACACACACACGCACACACTCACACGTAGACACACACACGCACATGCACACGCACACGCACACACAGACACACACACGCACACGCACACGCAAATGCACACGCCCACGCCCACGCACATGCACATGCACTCACACACGCACGCACACCCACACACGCACACACGCACACGCAGACACACACATGCACACGCACACGCACACACACGCACACACACACACACACACACACGCAGACACACACACGCACACGAACACGCACACCCACATGCACACACACACGCACACGCACACGCACACGCACATGCAAACGCACATGCACATGCACACGCACGCACACCCACAGGCACACGCACAGCACTCGCACACACACACGAACACAAACACGCACACGCACACGCACACACAAACGCAAACGAACATGCACACACACATGCACATGCTCACCCACATGCACACGCAAACGCACAAGCACACGCACACGCACACATAGACACGCACACACACGCACACGCACACGCACATAAAAATGCACATGCACACGCACTCGCACACACATGCACACCCACTGACGCACGCACACATGCACACGCACACGCAGACACGCACGCGCACACGCACACGCACACGCACACGCAGACACACACAAACACGCACATGCACACGCAGACACGCACATGCACACGCAGACACGCACATGCACACACACATGCACACGCAGACAAACAAACACGCACACGCACATGCAAACACACACGCCCACGCACACAATCACGCACGAACACCCACACACGCTTGCACACATGCAAACACACACACAGACACAGACACATACACGCAGACACACACACACACAAGTACATGCACGCACACCCACACACGTACGTACACCTGCACACGCACACACGCACAAGCAGATACACACATGCACACGCACATGCACACACGCACACGTAGACACACACACGCACACGCACACGCACATGCACACGCACACGCACACGAACACACACACACACACACATGCACACGTACACACAGACACGCACACGCACACGCACACACACACACACAAATAGGCACACGCACACGCACACGCACACGCACGCACAACCAGACCCACATACATGCACATGCACACGCACACGCACAAACAGATACGCACACACTCACACGTAGACACACACACACACACGCACACACAGAAACACGCACACGCACACACAAATGCACAAGCCCACGCCCACACACATGCACACGCACACACATCAAC
>JAHRHJ020003664.1:0-75000 GCA_019776745.2 Taxus chinensis | reverse complement strand
GCACACCCACACGCACACAGGCACACACCCACACACACACACACATGCACACGCAAACACACACACACACACATGCACACGCACACCCACACGCACATTCACACACACATGCACGGACACCCACACACGCATACGCACACATCCACACAAACACACACACGCACACGCACACACATGCACACGCACACGCACATAGTTGCACACGCACGAGACACACGCACATGCAAGACACAGCACATGCACACGAACACGCACACACACGCACACGCACACGCACACACACACACACACGCACACGGACATGCACACGCACACGCACACAAGCACACGCACATAGACAAACGCACACCCATGACACACACATGCACACGAACACGCACACACACACACACACGTACGCACACACACACACACACACGCACGCACACGCACACGCACATGCACACCCACACACACACAAACACACACACAAAAACACACACATGCACACACACACACACGCACACACGAAGAAACACACACTAACACGAACACGCACACACACACGCACATGAACACGCCCACACACACGCACATGCACGCACACCCACACACGCATAGGCACAGGCACACGCAGACGAACACACACACACATGCACACGCACACGCACACACAGACACACACGCACACGCACATGCACACGCACACGCACACGCACACACACACACACAAATGCAGAAACACACAAGAACACACACATGCACATGCACATACAGACACGCACATGCACACACACAGACAAACACGCACACGCACACGCACGCACACACGCACATGCACACACGCACACGCAGACCCACACACATGCATATGCACACGCACATGCAGACACACACATGCACACACTCACACGTAGACACACACACGCACACGCACACGCACACATAGACACACACATGCACACGCTCACGCAAATGCACACGCCCACGCCCACGCACACGCCCACGCCCACGCCCACACCCACGCACATGCACACGCGCACACACACACACACGCAGACACACACACGACACGCACACGCAGACACACACACGCATATGAACACGCACATGCACACGCACAGGCACACGAACACACACACACATGCACACGCACACGCAAACGCACACGCACACGCACACACACACATGCATCCGCATACGCACACGTAACTGCACACGCACCTACACATGCACACGCACACATAGACACACGCACGCGCACGCACAAGCACACGCACACGCACACGCACACGCACACGCACACGCACACGCACACGCACACGGACACGCACACGCACACGCACACGCACACAAACACACGCACATGCACACGCACACCCACAATCACACACACATGCACATGCACACACACCTGCACAAACACACGCACACGCAAAGGAACACTCACAAGGACACGCACCTGCACAGGCACTAACACACTCACTGATACATGCACACACACACGCACAAACACACAGACAAGCACACGCCCATGCACACGACCACGCACACACACGCACACGCACACGAACATGCACACACACACGCACACAGGCACACGCACACACACGCACGCACACGCAGACACACACACGCGCATGAACACGCACACACACATGCACACGCACACGCACACGCACACGCAAACGCACCCACACGCAAACGCACACACAGACACGCACACACACACACAGAAACACACAAGAACACACGCACACGCACACACGTACACGCACACGCACGCGCACACGCACACACACACAAACATGCACACGCACACGCACACGCACACGCACACGCACACACACGCACATGCACACACACACACACACACGCAGACCCACACACATGCACGTGCACACGCACACACAGACACACACACACGCACACACTCACACACACACACACACGCAGACACACACACGCACACGCACACGCACACGTAGACACACACACGCACACGCACACGCACACGCAAACACACACACGCACATGAACACGCACATGCACACTCACACACACATGCACAAGCATACGCACATGCACACGAACACACACACACATGTACACGCACACGCACACGCACACACAGACACACACACGCACATGAACACGCACATGCACACACACACACACACGCACACGCACACCAACACACACACACACACATGCACACGCACACGCACACGCACACACACACGCACACATGCATCCGCATACGCACACGCACCTACACATGCACACGCACACATAGACACACACATGTGCACGCACACGAACACGCACACGCACACAGACACACACGCACATGCACACACACACGCACAGGCACACGCACACGCACACAAACATAAACACATGCACATGCACACGCACACGCACAATCACACACACATGCACATGCACACGGACCCGCACAAACACACGCACAAGCAAAGGAACACTCACACGGACACGCACCTGCACAGGCACTAACACACTCACCGGCACATGCACACACATACCCACAAACACACAGACAAGCACACGCAGACGCCCACGCACACACACACGCACACACACGCACACGCACAAACACACGCACATGCACACACATGCACACACACACGTACAAACATAGGAACAGGAACACACACGCACACGCAGACACACACGCACACGCACACGCACACGCACACGCATGCACACGCACACGCACACAGGCACACACACACACACACACGCACACGCAGACACACACACGCACACGCACACACGCACACACACACGCACACGCACACGCACACGCACACACACATGTAAACGCACACGCACACACACATGCACGGACACCCACACACACACGCACACATGCACACGTAAACACACACACGCACACATGCATACGCAGACACACGCACATGCACACAAGCACACGCACACACACACGGACACGCACACGCACACGCACACGAACACACACACGCACACGCACACGGACATGCACACGCACACGCACACAAGCACACGCACGCAGACACACGCACACGTAGACACACACACGCACACGAACACGCACGCACACACGCACACGCACACACACACATGCACACACACACGCACATGCACACGCACACGCACACGCACACGCACACGCAAACGCACACGCACACGCACATGCAAACGTACACCCACACACACACGCACACATGCACACGTAAACACACACACACAGACACACACACGAACACACACACGCACACGCGGACACACACATGCACACACGCCATGAAGAAACACACACTAACACGAACACGCGCACGCACACGCACATGAACACGTCCACACACACGCACATACACGCACACCCACACACGCATAGGCACAGGCACACGCAGATGAACACACACATACATGCACACACACACGCACACACAGACACACACGCACACGCACACGCACACGCACATGCAGACGCACACGCACACGCACACGCACACACACACACACACACGCAGAAACACACAAGAACACACACATGCACACGCACATACAGACACACACACACGCACACACACACACACAAACACGCACACGCACACACACACGCACACGCACGCACACACGCACACGCAGACCCACACACATGCATATGCACACGCACACGCAGACACACACATGCACACACTCACACGTAGACACACACACGCACACGCACACGCACACACAAACACACACATGCACACGCACACGCAAATGCACACGCCCACGCCCACGCAGACGCCCACGCCCACGCCCACGCCCACGCACATGCACACGCACACACACACACACACACGCAGACACACACGCACACGCACACGCAGACACACACACGCATATGAACACGCACATGCACACGCACACACACACGCACAGGCACACGCACAAGCACATGAACACACACACACACATGCACACGCACACGCAAACGCACACGCACACGCACACGCACACATGCACCCGCATACGCACACGTAACTGCACACGCACCTACACATGCACACGGACACATAGACACACACACGCGCATGCACAAGCACACGCACACGCACATGCACACGCACACGCACACGCACACAAACACACGCACATGCACACGCACACCCACAATCACACACACATGCACATGCACACCCACCTGCACAAACACACGCACACGCAAAGGAACACTCACAAGGACACGCACCTGCACAGGCACTAACACACTCACTGATACATGCACACACGCGCGCACAAACACACAGACAAGCACACGCCCATGCACACGACCACGCACACACACGCACACGCACACGAACATGCACACGCACACGCACACTGGCACACGCACATACAAACACGCACACACAGACACACACACGCACACGAACACGCACACACACATGCACACGCATACGCACACGCACACGCAAACGCACGCACACGCAAACGCACACACAGACACGCACACACACACAGAAACACACAAGAACACGCACACGCACACATAGACACGCACACGCACACACACACACAAACACGCACACGCACACATGCACACACACACACACGCAGACCCACACACATGCACATGCACACGCACACGCAAACAAACACATGCACACACTCACACGTAGACACACACACGCACACGCACACGCACACACAGACAAACACACGCACACGCACACGCAAATGCACACGCACTCACACACGCACGCACACCCACACACGCTTGCATACACGCACACGTAGACACACACATGCACACGCACACGCAGACACACACACGCACATGAACACGCACATGCACACGCACACACACATGCACAGGCATATGCACATGCACACGAACACACACACACATGCACACGCACACGCACACACACACGCACACGCACACACACACACACACACACACACACACACACACACACACACACACACACACACACACACGTACACGCACACGCACAAACACACGCACATGCACACACACACGCACACACACACATACAAATATAGGAATAGGAACACACACACACGCACACGCACACGCAGACATACATGCACATGCACACACACAAGCACACACACACACACGCACACGCACACGAACATGCACACGCACACGCACACACACAAACACGCACATGCAGACACACACACGCACACGAACACGCACACACACATGCACACGCACACGCACACGCACACGTAAACGCAAACGCACACGCACATGTACATGCACGCACATCCACACACGCAGGCACACATGCACACGCACACACGCACACACAGACACACACACGCACACACACGCACATGCGGACACACACACGCACACGCAGAAACACACACGAACACGAACACGCACACGCACACGCACATGCACACGCCCACACACACGCACATGCACGCACACCCACACACGCACAGGCACAGGCACAGGCACACGAACACACACATGCACACGCACACGCACAGACAGACGCACACGAACATGCACATGCACACGCACACGCACATGCACACATGCACACGCACACACACACACAAGCACACACACACGCACACATGCACCCGCATACGCACACGTAACTGCACACGCACCTACACATGCACACAAGCACGCACATGCACATGCACATGCACATGCACACGCACACACACACACACACACACACAGACACACACACGCACATGCACACACAGACACACACACGCACATGCACACGCAAATGCACACGCCCATGCCCACGCACATGCACACACACTCACACATGCACACGCACACGCACACGCACACGCACATGCAAACGCACATGCACACACACACGCACGCACACCCACACACGCACACGAAAACGCACACACACATGCACACACATGCACACGCACACACACACGCACACACAGACACACACTCGTGCACGCAAACGAAAACGCACATGCACACCCACACACACACGCACACATGCACACGTAAACACACACACACAGACACACACACGCACACACATGCACATGCGGACACACACACGCACACACGCACACGCAGAAACACTTACGAACACGAACACGTACACACACACGCACATGCACACACACACACACACGCACATGCACATGCACGCACACCCACACACGCACAGGCATAGGCACACGTAGACGAACACACGCACATGCACACGCACACGCACATGCACACGCACACGCACACGCACACGTAGACACACACACACACGCGCAGAAACACACAAGAACACACACACGCACACGCACACACAGACACACACATGCACACACACACACACAAACACGCACACGAACACGCACGCTCACACGCACACACACACACGCACACACAGACCCACACACATGCACATGCACACGCACACGCAGACACACACATGCACACACTCACACGTAGACACACACACGCACACGCACACGCACATGCACACGCACACGCACACGCATATGCCCACGCCCACGCACATGCACACGCACTCACACACGCACGCACGCACACACATGCTTGCATACACGCACACACACGCTTGCATACACACACACACGCATGCACACACGCACAAACACGCTTGCATACACGCACACGCACACGCACACGCAGACACACACACGCACATGCAGCCTCACACACACACGCACAGGCACAGGCACATGCACACGCACACGAACACACACAAACATGCACATGCACTCATGCACCCGTATACGAACATGTAACTACACACGCACCTACACATGTGCACGCACACATAGACACACACACACGCATGCACACGCACACGCACACGCACACGCACATGCACACGAACACGCACACGCACACAGACACACACACGCACACGCACATGCACACGCCCACACACACGCACATGCACGCACACCCACACACGCACAGGCACAGGCACAGGCACACGAACACACACTTCTTATGCACACGCACAAGCACAGACAGACGCACACGAAACATGCACATGCACAGCCACGCACATGCATTACGCACATGCACACGCACACGCACACACACAAGTGGCACACACACACGCACACATTATGCACCCGCATACGCACACGTAACTGCACACGACACCTACACATGCACACAAGCACGGCACAATGCACTGCACATTGCACATGCACACGACACACACAAGCACAAACAAAAAGACACACACAAGCACAGGCAAACCACAGACACAAACACTAAACATGCACACGCAAATGCACACGAACCATGCCCACGCAACATGCACACACACTACACATGCACACCACACACGCACACAGCCCCTTAATGCCTTGCATCTTCAACCATTTTATTGTTGAATAAAGTACTACATCACTTTATGCCACTAATATGATCATCTCTTGAGAAAACCTCTCCTTCTACCTACCTCTTTTAAGGACCAACGACTAAACTAGAATTTTGTGATTATCATCACCGTTCAGATCTTCTTTGATATGAGTATCATGGCTCTACTCATGGCATGATTCTCATGGATACTTTTTGCCCTTTTCAAGATGGAATCACATGGTCATTCGTCACTTGAAACCTCTCTTGCATAGTTAACCTCTTTTGTGCTATGGTTTTTCCTTCATACAAGAGGCTTATACTCCTTTATAGTCTTTTCCATGACCTTAAGTCCAATATAAAAAACAAAAATATACATGGGATAACCTAAAAAATATCTTCCTTGAGTCAAACTTCTTGAAAATAGATGAATTCCTCAAAAGGACATCTATGTCTCTCTAGCTGTTATAAATAGACTTCTCCCTCAAAGGACAACTATAAAAAGTTAGCCTCATATGTAAATTTAGTCTATCCAAAAAGAAGACTAACCTCTCTACTTGTGAAAGTAAAAAATACCTTGGAGCTTCCCGCATCAATTAGTTTCACAAAGACCTCAAGGAGAACCTATTTATCCCATTATATACTTCCTGCATTGATTAGTCTATATAAAGAAAAAAGAAAAGAAAAATTAAAAAATACTTTCGGTCATGGACTTGTCTATTTTCGTTTTGAGTATCTTGTAGTAGGGGCAAGATGTCCCACAATAAGGTTATGTTGAACACAATCCTTCACCTTACCTTCTACTTTATCTCTTCCCGAATCCTATTCAAGGGATGTGGCATGTACTTCTACACATTTTGATCACGTAACTTCTTTCACCTTTAGACCTATCAATCATGTAATGTATCTAGGGACTTATGTTCAAATAAGTTTAAGGGTCTAACACTTATGGTCTTTTCACAACTTGGATAATTTTTCTTCCTTTTATTTCACCTCTACCTACATTTTTGTTTCTTCAACAAGACCTAGATTATCAAAAATTAACCACCTAAATGCCTACTATACCTAATCCTACCTTACCTTGCTATTACCTATTTCAACATTCAACCTTGCCTATCTTCATAAAATTTCCTTACCCAATAACAATTACCTACAATCAACCTACCTATTCATTTGACCTAACCCAACCTCATTCTTCCCTAGTTTAATGGAGAACTACATCAACCTGAGGCCCCTTTCGCAAGGGCTATGTAGGAAGAACTCTGAGTGCATGCGGCCCTTTGAGGTTAGATTGACCACTCTTTTACCCCATCATATTTTCCCCCATAAAACAAAAACTTAGTTAGTTTCCATAAAAACAATAATTTGGAAGTTAACTTAAACCAAAAATATACATCACTTATGTACATCATTATTTACTTTCCATACAACCAATAACTTGGAAATTAAATCAAAACAAAATTAAACTCAACCATATTGATCATCTAGTTTCCATAATATCAATACATTGTAAATTTAAATAATTCACTATAACATCATTTAATTTCACAAATAACATCAACCAAGTCATGCCTAAATCATTTAATTTCCATAAAAATAATAACTTGGAAATTTTCAACTCAACCATGCCTAAATAATCAATTTTTCATAACACCAATACAATGACAATCCATACTGACTCTGGCATGCCTACATCTGACTCCACCATGCCTACATCTAACTCAATCATGCTTAAACATCTAGTTTCCATAACATCAATATAATGGAAATGAGACTAACCATACATCATTATAAAGCCATGCTTACACATATAATTTCCATGAATGCAATATAATGGAAATGAACCAAGTGCATTATATATAAATATCATCATCAATCTATACATCAAAGGTCTGTATATCAATACATTGAATATACAGATATAAATACAAGTATCTCAAAACTCTCATATACAATCTTACATCTTCGGCACGTAGGCCATTATATATGTCAAGAATCAAAATACAATATCAGATATCATCTATGACGAATGTAGAACTCCCCTGTTGCTCTCCCTTGTCATGCCTCACCTAGATTCTTTTACCATGAACTAGTAACCTCTCACTCACCCTTCCTATGTGGCCTATGGCTCTCTAAGAGACTCAAACTATGTTTCCATGAGCTACTCATGGCACTGGTTTCTTGTTGTGCTCTTTGCTTGGCATAAGATGGAAAAGGTATACCAACCTCTAATCAAATTGTTCCTGATAATACTTCACCTCTGATACTCTTGCATCTCTATAAGTGGCCATTAATATAACCTGGGGAGGTTTCTCTTACTCTTGCCTTCAACTTATGGTCCCTATCCCAATAAAAGTGTTCTATACCTACTTGTCCATGTACTTTTGTGCCTCTACCAATTTCTTGCTGCCTCTACCCCACCCTACAACCCCACCTAATGAGTACCTTATATACCTCACACCTATACCTGCAGTCACTATCATTTTGGGGCATGTTTTTGCCTCTACCTTGGCCTTTCCTATGGCCTTACCTATCAACCCAGCCCAAACCTGACCATTTGACACTCAAATTCACTTACTCATTATACCTTAGTGATGATATCACTCGTGTTGTTTTGACTACCGACCTTTCCTTTCCTAATTCATGATCGTTTATCTTGACCAACCCAACCTTTTGGTTCTCTAGAACACCTAATGCTCATTCCTACACCTAGCCTAGTTTTGTTTCAGGACTGTATCCTATACCTTGGATACTTGGATCACATCAACCTTGTTTGGATAAACTATCGACATTTGAATGATGTAGATTTTGTGAGATCTCTTTAACCTAGTGCCTTGTCACATTCTATAAGTTTGTCATGTGTTTGAATGCCTCCACCTATTACCTGTACCCAAAATAACCATTACCCACACCCGAACGTTATCTTATTTTTCTTCTTCACCTACCATTTTATTAAACTCATCACTGATTCCACCCACTCCTTCATTAGCTCTGAATTTGAGGGGGATCACATCAACCCATACATGGGGCAACCACTCTTGTTTTTGTTAGTGTCACTTATCAATACAAGCTATGTGATAAAAAGGGGAAAATATAAACACCCAAAATTAGGACACAAGCCTCTAAACCACCTTCGATTAATTAATTTAATATTATACCACCACCATACCCACTTGCACACATTTTAATTAATTTAATTATCACAATTAAGTTAATTATCTAACTCACCTAGCCACCTCACCCTTTCCATGTCACCCTAGACCCATTCTAAACCTATTAATTACATTAGACCAAGTCCCTACTTATCCTAAACAACTAGGACTCTTTCCAACCCTAATTATTCATTACCTATTAATCCTCTAAATAATTCCACGCTCCTATCAATGCCATTCAACACTCTAGACCCAAATTAAATCAATATCACACCAAAATTAGCAAAGAAAATCCTATTTTTGGTAAATTAGATTAATTCTCCTTAACCAAGGCTAGTTATCCCTCAGCCAGCGCCGATTCCTTAACCATCATCAATTACCTTAAATAAGAGTTTAGAACTCTTTACATGGGTTCTTAAATTCATTCACTCAAGACCCAAGCTACCAGACGAAGATACCTAGAACCAGAGCCATCATGAGGTCTTCACCAACATCCAATCATCTCATCCATAGCTTCAGATCATTACAATAAAGCACACGTGCTCTTTTTCCACAGAACTGGACACTTTACCGTATCTCCCAAAAATGCTCATCAAACCAACAACCACCTTTATATCTACACATTTATAGATAAGTAATTCATTCTTATTTTTTAAGCTTTTGTTTTGATCTTAAGTCTTTCATTTACTTCTTTCATCTGATCCCTCTCTGTCATGAAATACCACCTTTCACGCTTGTTTACCACCTATTCCATCAACCTGAACAATTTCACCCATCTTATCACCTCTACTACCCATTATTGAGCCCTAACAAAAATCACATCATCCTTCCTGAACCCCTTTAACTATCTGTGCAATCATAGAGAGACCCAAAACACCCATTTTTGATATTTCCACCATATTGCCCCTACTGACACCGGTTACCCAACTGACGTCGATCATTTTCCAGTACCACCATCGATCACCTAACCGATACTAGTCTTTGTGACTGGTAATTTTTCTTTAGAACAACAAGCTCAAAACCTTCACCAAATATCCAAGAATCACCCAAAACCTTACCCATACCTTTCCTAAGACCTCAGTGACCATCCCTAACCTAAAACACACCTTTCCTGATACTATATTAGTTTATATTTCAGTATTTTTCTTAATCTAGTGTATTGATAACGTTTTGAGACACCTAAATCAAAGTGTTAGCAATAAGACCTTTACCTTCTCTCATTTATTTTCATTAATTTGATAAAACAATGGATTGACATCCATCTAGGAAGTATCACACTTCTTGGAACTAGAATTTACAAGGAAATCCACTTCCATATGCTATTTAACTCTCTCTTGTGATATTTTGTGCTTTACAGGTAGTTCCTCCTAGCTAAATGGAAGATCTCACATTCAGTTCTGATCAAATGTCTACAAAGTGTGCAACAACCTTATCCCAACTATTCACACGTATTCCTTCTACTCCCATTACCCTTATCTATTTTATCATATTACTTTGAGGTGAAACAATTAGCTTGTTTATTTTCTCGTACTGCATTACATTGTGTATTTTCCATAGAGTTAAGCATCTTTTTACTTTCTCGTATTGCATTGAATTTTGTATGTTGCATGGAGTTTGTGTTTCGGAAAAATACATTTTCTTCGTACTATGGATTTTCATGTCATTCTACACTTCTATCGTATGCTTACATTTTTAATAAATATCGATGATGAAGACTACTGACAATATGATGAAAATAAAGTTGCTTACACGACACTGGATGGAGATGTTAGCTCAATCCCCCTTTCTCATAATATTTTCTTCTATATCCTCTCTCCTCCCTTCACACTATTCTTCTACTTACTCAGGGCATCTTATCCCCTTAGTCTTCTATCTATTTTCTTCATCTTTTCAATTGTTGATCAACCTCTTTCATTACCCCATCGAACCTCAAGGGGGCATCCTTCATTCTACTAATTTTGCTTCTACCCTTCAAAAAATTTACTTGTTTATGCTTTTCTACTATCTTTGAAGTGACGTCACTTACGCCACCCCAAACAGGGGAAAAATATAGACAACTAAAATCTACTTTATGCCTAACCTTTCCTCCAATTTGGTTAATTAACGAAACTTCATTGATTAACTATTCTTCGCTCCATTCTCAGATGCCCATTCATGAAACCTTGTTGGTTGTAATTCTCCTATAATCAACTAATTTGACTAATAATCCCTCTTATTAGCTAAGTATCCCTCTTTTAACCATTCAAAATCTCCCTATTTCCCTTTAAGTCACTTTTTACAAGCTTCCTAGGCTATCTATCAATCACATGTGATTAATTAGACCCCTCCCAACTCTCATAGGTTGTTAATCACTTACTAATCAAGCTTAGCTAGCCTAAACCAAGATTAACTAGTCTAAAGCATGTTTATCCACTTCTAATCAAAAAGTGCTTTTTGAATCACATTTTGTCCCACATGTATTTGGATTCCAATCTTTCCCAAATAGAAATCTATAAATATAAGCCTACTGATCTCCTTTCAATTTTACACCTTCACTTTTTGGAAATAAATGAGACCTCATTTGTATTAGCTAAAGCTATAAGACATTTGATCTTGAACCCTCCTCCATTGTAGTATCTTCTTCATCTTGCATCCATTCCTTCCATCTTGGTTAGTAGGAGAATATCTAAATATGGTCTTGTATCCATTTTCAATATATCTCTTCACCATATTGAAGTAAACAACACAAATTTGATTGCTTAGGATCTAACTAGGTTCATTTCATCTTAGCAATCTAAAGATTAAAACATAGCTTAGGATGTTAGTTTGATTTATTCAAAGTTCTATGCATTCGAAGAAGTTGGTTTTATAATCTCTTATCATTGATGTTCTTGATATATTTAGTTATATTATGGAACTACTAGGTGTTAGTTTCATTTTATACTTACATAGATAATATTTTTATGCATACACAAATACTCGTCGATTGAAAAATATTTCTTAGTACTTGCTTACACTTTTGGCAAGTTGCGACGCTACTTGCTGAATCATACCACCAATTTAATTGCAAAGGTCAACCCTCTTAAGTATCTACTTTAGATACCATTCATAGCAGTCACCAAGGAGTAAATCGATGGGGGTATCCACAAAGAACAATCCCAATTTTGTCATCGTCTGAAGAAAGGTAAACATCTTTTGATGTTCTAGGATAGTTTATTGAATTCTAATGGTCCACTCAGGGCAGTCACATAATGAAGTCAAATCAAATTTACAAAGGACCTATGAGGATGACATCATGCATGAAAGAAGGGCACCATTAGAGTATTTTTTGAGGGTTATTTCTAACTCATAAATTCTGAGTCATAAGAGTGTCGTAGGAAGCCCCTAGTATAAGATTATCTCAGTTTTCTTTCTTGTTGATATATCATTGTTGGTATGTTTCCCATGAAAGAACTAAATTACTCTAATACACAATAACAATAATAATTAATCACAGTAAAATAATCTTCACTCTATTTCTCATACGGAATGTTGGATACATTTTATAGTTTAAGCTTCTCCTATAAACAAGGAGGTAGCTCTAACTATTTTTCTATACACGTAAGTTGTTAAAAACAACTCATAAAAATATAATTGTTTACACATAATAAAACTTAACGGATCACTAATATAGTGTTTTCCTAAAATTCCCCCCCTTAGTGCGAACATGGGGAAAACATGTCTTTGTACTTGCACCTGCTTATCATGATTAGTTGATTTTTACTGCAGGATGATCACAAACCCATCATATGGTTTTCAAATGGTTAACCATGAATCAAAAATGGTGGTTTTCAATTGGAGTACCACAAACCAAAAATGAAGGTTTTCAAGTGGTTTACCTACAACCACATCATGATGTGCCAAGTACTATTTTCAGCCCTCATCACATTTCACCACAGGGAATAACATAAGAAGTTCTGCTGAATTTTGCTACTCCTACACACAAACCAAATACTGAAAATGGAACATTGGATCATGTTCCCCACCTCAACGTGAAATTTCCACTTATTGAAAAGAGGAACGCTGCAAACAAGCACACAACGGAAAGCACAATGCCCAAACTGTAAACATGATATATGTCAAGATGGATTGCACTCCTAAGCGACTTTGAAATTGAAATCGTGAACTAGAAGGCTATAAAAGGTTAAGCACTCAGAGATCAACTAGATGCAGTGCCAGTGCCAAGCTCAAAACCGTTACACTTTGAATTCCTTGATGAAGTCTTGTTACACATAGAAAGCAATCCCTTCATGGAATTTATTATTTTGATGGATCTTGTAACATCCATGGTTTATGAACATGAATTGTCTTAACGAACACCTGATGGGGCCTTATACTTAAATCCTATTGCGTTAAATTTTCTTGCACAAACAACATAGTCGAGTATGAATCATTCATAGAAAACATATATGGGATTCCAAAATAAGCCCATGCTTATTTTTGGCTAACTCCTCCTCCTTCTCCTTTGTTGGTACTTAAAATGAAATTTTTGCATGCTTTAGGAGCTCAAACTTTATTGGGTATGATTCCATCAGATAGAGAATTTCCTTACCTTTCCAGAAAGGTAAAATTTTCCTCCTAACTCCTTGTAATTTTTGAGTTATGGCTCGACGGAGTTTTTTGGGGAAATTTTCCCTAGACAGGCCCGTGGCCAATGAGAAGGTGCCACGTGGCAGGGCGGAGTGGTGGACGTCAGGGGGAAGTTTAAGTTTTGGTGCTTTGGTCAAAGGGCGCAAAGGAAAATTTTGGCCCACCGGCCCGACAAAGGAAGGAAATGGGCTGGCGCAGGCCCGCGGAGGAAAACTTGGCATTTAGCCCTTTGGGGGTTAAATGCCCAAAGTCAAATTTTGGCCCAAAGGCCCGCGGATCATTTTGAAGCCGCCACGTGTCCCTGTTTGTGGTGGAATCGAAGGCGTAGAGGAATTTTTGGTTTTTTGCCAAAGTGACAGAGGCACAAAGGAAAAAATAGAAGTGCACCCCCGCCAAGCAACCAGGAGCCGACACGTGTCACCAGGAGAGCGGGCATGGGGAAATTTTGGGAAATTTTCCCAATGAAAATTTAAAAGGAAAAGGATAGGTTTGAGCCCGTGATTCCATCGGTGAACCAAGAGGTGCCACGTGTCTCAGAGTGGCGGAGGCGTGGGGATTTTTTGGAAAATTTTCCAAAAGTGCAAAAAGTAAATTTTGACCCCGTGGACCCATTTTCAAAATCTGATTTTTCCGCCAAGTGTGCCCTAATTCATGCCTCAAAATTTGTGCCCAAAATTTTTTCCCTGTTTTTTCCCTAAATCTTCAGAGCGCCATATCTTTCGATCCAGAGATCAGATTTGAACAAAATTAGACTTTTTGGAAAGGTCTCGAGCCCCTCTATGCATTGGAGGAATAAAAACATCATTTTTTTAGGTTTTGATGGAGAAAATGCTAAAAACATCTTTCATTCCTTTAATGTGAACTAGTTTGCTTCAAATGAATTGTTTTGCTCAAAACCGCCATGATTGCTTTCTCCCACATGCCAAGGATGAAGAATCAACTCGTTTTGATGGAGGAAAACCCTAAAAATATCTTCTCACACCATAAATGTGAGATCAGATTGCTTTGAGAGCTGTGTTTCACCAAATTCATCATTTTTTCTCTCCAACACGCAAAACAGAAGCAGAGGAGCTCGATTTGATGGATTGCAGGCCGATTTGAAAGGGTTAATGGCGGGTGGTTGAGAAAAAGGATCAGATTTTCTTCCTCCTTTGTTTTCCCTCTCTTTTCTTCAGCTATAAATGCAAAGGATGTAATCTATTGTAATGTTGGACATTTTTCTCTTGCAAGCTCTCTTTTCTTCCTTAGCAGGTAGATTTGTAGAGTTTCAGACCTCTCATACAGGCTGCAACACATATTTTTCCTCCTTGCCATTGTAATGCATTGTATTAAACTTGGGAATGATAATGTATGTTCTGTGATTGATTTTCCAATCCTCTCATGTGTTTATCATTGTCTTCTGATCTTTCATTATATTCTGGCAATCTGTGCATGTTTTGTGCTACATTCTTATGATCTATGTTTATTTGCAAAATAGAAGTTCATCACTCCTTTGGTGTATCACCATTTTAGCTTAGTTTTGTTTCCCCTTTCTTGCATCTTCAACTCTGTCTCCTTGGAATTTAGAGTAGGAATTAGTATTGAACCTCTGCAAATTCATGCATACACCTAAACAGAGGAGTAAGAACCAGCTTCAATCTGGAGAGTTTTCTCACCTTGCAAGGTCCCACACCTTGGAGAAAAACTCAATGTTGTGCAATCACACTAAATGACCCAATTCTAGACTACAGATCTGAAGGTCATTTTGGGGTGTTGTAGATTTTCACTAATAGTTTTGGCACACCCAGTGGGACCTAAGAGGTCTTCATCTTCATTACAACAAAGTTGATGTGTAATTGTTGTAAGTTTCTTGCTTGAAAGAGCCCTGATTTACACATCTGGAGACTCCATAAGGATAGAATCAACTGGTTTCAGTAGTCCAAGCTTGAAGATTCATGAGAAGGATCCAAACAAGGTCAAGGACTAGAGAAGAAGGATTGTCTGAGTATCTGTAATTATCCCCAGAAAGAAGAGAAAGGGGAAGAAGGATTCAAAGGTCTCCATCTCCACCAAACAGAACTCTATCAACTCCTCCACCTGGTAGACCTTTCATCCAATCAACAAGGGTTCTCAGGCCAATCAGAATGGCACAACCCAATCCTTATGTCAACTTTACTGGCAGCAGCCCACTTGCTCTCAATCCACAAAACCCAGTTCCAATTGCAGCATTGAAGAACATTCCATACTTTACTGGAGAAAATCAGACCACTGCTGGTGATCATGTCCAAGACATTGCTAATGTTTGTGCAATCCATGAGATTGTTGAGATGGATATTGCTGTCAAATTGTTGGCATCTTCATTCAAAGGGAAAGCCTTGCAATGGTTCAGGAGCCTTGAGGCAGGCTCTATCCACAATTGGAACCAGTTGTGCACAGCTCTCCATAACCAATTTGGAGAGAAAGGGGACAACTTGTCTCTATTGGAGCAACTGACAACTATCAAGAGAGCTCCCAATGAGTAATTAACAGACTTCAATTTTAGATTTCAAAGAACATGCGATAGAATCCCATTGGCAGTGAGGCCAACAACTTAAGGTGCTTTCTTATACTTTCTCAAGGCTTTAAATTCTGACATTTCTATGTTGATCCAATCCATGGGAGGTGTAACTCTACCTGCAGCTTACAACATCACCATTAGGGCTGAGAATTGTTTGATCCAAGCTGGTAAACTTGCACCTAGGCCTCCTATGCCCTTATATCCAGAGTTGGGAAGCCCAAGTACTAGTCAAACACCTACTTTAGCTCCTATTCCCACTCCTAGAAACCAGAGTTCAAATGAAACTTCTATTTCATCCTCTAGTGCCTCAAATGAGCTCCAAGAAGTTATGAAACAATTGCAAAATCTGGGCAATGAACTGGTTACACTCAAGAGACAGCAAGCTCAAAGTTTTAGGCCTTCTTATCAGCCTCAAACTCAGCCTAATAGACAACCATATCAGCCTAATAGGCCACCCAACCCAGCTGCAAATCAAAATCAAGTAAGGCCTCCTGCCAATAGACCATTTCAGCCCTATAACCCCCATGTTGCATCTACCTCTAAAGCCTTAGTGCCAGTGCAAAATAATATAGCTCAAGAGTATGACTGGTGTTTCCCATGCAATGAACCTCACAGCCAATCTATGTGCTTCAATGGTGCTTTGAACCAAGATTTGATGGTGACAACAACTGGTGTGGAGAGTGAAGCAAGTGGAGAAACAAACCAACAACAAGGGACATCTCAACAAGATACAACTCCAAATGAGACTACACTTGTGAATTGGCAGGCTGAAGATTTTTGTGGTGTGAATCAAACACCTTCTCAGAGTGTAGCAGCCAACACATGGTCAAAGAAGAGGAATATTGGTGAAGGGAAGTCATTAGGTCCAAGTGATTCACAACCTCCCATCACTCCACAAGGTGTTGGTAAGAAAAATGTAGTTCCAAATGTGCAAGGACAGCCCAAGCCACCTTCTAGACCAGCTCAAATGCCAGCTGTTGTAGCCCATGTACAAGAAAAGAATGTGCAGACTAAAGGGAAGAAAAAATATGGTTCATCCCCATTTAACATCATTGAACAAATGAAGAAGACCAATGTGAACATATCTATGTGGGAGTCACTATCCATCCCAGGACAAAGGGATCTATTACAAGCTGCCATGAAGAATTGGTCAACCTCAAATTAGCTAGCTCATATGCCAGAGAAGGTACTCACAAATGCCACTCAGCCTGAGGGAAATCATGAAGGACAACAAGGTAAAAATTTGAAGCCCCCTCCATTCTATGTTTCATTAATCATTGGGGATAAACTAGTACATAATTGTATGATTGATTCTGGGGCAAGTAGTTCCGTGATGCCCAAGCAAATAGCTGATCATCTGGGCCTTCAATATGAAGTCATATCCAAGGGGGTGGTGTAATTAGATGGGACAGTAGTAACAACAGTTGGGGTAATTAAAGATTTGAGCCTTACTTTGCATGCATGCCCCAATGTCACTATTTTGCAAGATGTGTCAGTGATAGATTTTCCACCACTCTTTGCCTTATGTTTGTCAAGGGATTTCACAGCTAGAATTGGAGGCTACCTATCTGCTGACTTGTCACACATGTTATTTAGGACAAGATATGGAGCCAAGGCCACAATCAGGTCTGAACCTATTGCAAACTTCCACATAGAGCCTCATACTCCAAGCCCAATCAATGCCAACTGTTCAACATTTGATCAAGAGGATTATCCAAGCACACATGAAGCTGACACCAAAGTTGGAAACATTCCATATTTGACTCTTGATGAATGGGCAAGCAAGGTACATGCTTTTGATCCCTACAAGGAAATGGAGGAATCTGAACTAGGAGTCTATTACATGCATGAAGAAAATCAACCTCTTCCTAGCATCACCAAGCCAGACCATAGAGATGACAATGAGGTATGGCAGTTGTTCTTTGATGGATCAAGAAGTAGACAAGGTGCAGGAGGAGGAGCTATGCTTGTTTCACCTCAAGGCATTAAGTATTATTCAGCTTTTAGATTTCAGTTTGCATGTTCTAACAACACTGCTGAATATGAAGCTTTGATACATGGATTGCATTGGTCAAGGAAGAGAGGCATCAAAAACTTACAAGTCTTTGGTGATAGTGAGCTGATTGTTAATCAAGTTAAGGGACAACATGCTGCCAAGAATGACTTGCTCAAAATTTATAGGAATAGGGTGTGGGATCTCATTGAGGATTTTGAGGGTTTTGACATCAACTCCATCCCTAGGAAAGAGAACCAAGCTGTTGATAGGCTTGCAGCAGTTGGAGAAACCTTTGATGTTGTGGAGATTATCAAAAGAGATAAAATGCAGCCAAACATCCATGTGATTGTGAGGCCATCAGTAACAGAAAAAAATGCAAGTTGGCAAGTGTTTGAGAGTGACCAAAAAATCATCAATTTATTGCAAGAGGAAGCTGAGTTCTCAGCCAAAAATTAGGAAAAATTGGGACAACAGTACAGTGATCAAGTGGTACAGCTGAGAACCAACAAACTACCAAAAGGACTTGTGACTTTAGAGTCTATATTCAATCCTAATGATCAATTTAGGAAGGAGAAAGCAAACATCCAAGTCAAAGGAGAGGATTCAGAGCCCATCTCAGTTGGAGAAGGCAAGTCACTTCAAATTGGTAAAGTGGCAACCGAGCAAGAAAGGTATGAATTCATGCAACTTTTCCAAGAGTTCCCAGATGTATTTTCTTGGAGCTATGAAGACTTGAGAGGTTTCAATCCCAAGCTAGCTCAACACACAATTGAACTAGATCCAAGTGCTAAGCCCATCAGGCAAAAACAAAGACCGGTCAATCCACACATTGAGCCTCTCATGAAGAAGGAATTGAATAAGTTAATAGAAGCAAGTATCATATTCCCCATCAAGCATTCAAGCTGGGTTGCAAACTTGGTTCCAGTTAGAAAGAAGAGTGGGGAAATCAGGTTGTGTGTAGACTTTAGAGATTTGAACAGATCATCCCTCAAGGATCACTACCCACTTCCTTCTATGGAGAAGATTTTGCAAGTTGTTGCTGGCTCTGAGAGGTTTTCATTGCTAGATGGTTATTCAGGGTACAATCAGATCATGGTAAAGGAAGATGATCAGTTCAAAACAGCCTTCACCACCAAATGGGGAACCTATGCATATAGAAAAATGCCATTTGGGTTGTCTAACGCCAGAGCTACTTTCCAAAGGGAAATGGATATGGCATTCAAGGGATTGATCAACAAAATAGTGTTGATATACCTAGATGATATTACTGTATTTTCTAAAAGTGCAGCAGACCATCTCTTTCATTTGAGACAAGTGTTCCAAAGATGTAGAAGATTTGGGGTATCCTTGAATCCCAAAAAATGCATATTCCTAGCTCATGAAGGAAAACTCCTAGGCCACATTGTTTCCAAAGAAGGGTTAGCAATTGATCCAGAAAGGGTTGAAGCAATAAGAGCACTGCCATTGCCAAGTCATAAGAAGGCTCTTCAAAGTTTCTTGGGAAGAATCAATTTTGTTCGAAGGTTTGTTCCAAACTTTGCAGCCCTTGTCAAGCCAATAACTATGATGTTGAAGAAAAGTATGGCTTTCAAATGGACAGCTGAAGGTAAGGAAAGTTTTGAGGCAATCAAAGAAGCTATCTCATGGGCTCCAACTCTCATTAACCCAGATTTCTCCAAAGACTTCATCCTTTATGCATTTGGTGGTGGTGATACAATTTCTGCAATTTTAGTACAACAGAATGAAGAAAATGCAAAGCAACTAATTGCCTTATTTAGCCAAATCTTGGAGGACTATGAAGTAAGGTATTCCTTCATTGAGAAGCATGTTCTTGCAGTGATTAGGAGCTTGAAGAAATTTAAGCATCTAGTTTCAAACAACAAGGTTCAACTGTTGGTTTCTCATGTGGGAGTTAAAGACTTCCTCCTCAACAAAGATCTAAATGAAAAATGTGTAGGGTGGATTACTCATGTCATGGAGTATGACATTGAGATCAAAGTCACCAAGCTGGTCTGAGGAAAGGGATTGTGTGAGCAATTGGCCTTGAGTCAACCAATTGAAGCAAGCAAAGAGAAGAATGTTGTTTTGATGTTGCAGGACAACCAAGAACAAAGAGATGTTCAAGAAGAAAATGGTGGTGTGCTCACTCCTTGCTGGACCCAAGACATAATGCACTTCTTACAAATAGGCCTATGCCCTCCAGAGATGAACAAATCCAAAAGAAGACACTTCAGATTACAGGCTATTCCATATGCACTTGTTGATGGTGTCTTGTTCAAAAAAGATATCAATGGAGTGTTGCTGAGGTGCATTGGGACAAATCAGATTGAGAAAATGTTAGAAGAGTTCCATAATGGATCAGCTGGGGGTCACTTTGCTCCAAGAGTGACAGCTCTCAAGATCATGAAGGCTGGTTATTATTGGCCCAAAGTGTTTAGTGATTGTTATGCATGGATCAAGAGGTGCAAGAATTGTGCATTCTTCACAGGCAAAGAGAGGTTAGCAGCACTTCCATTGCACCCAATCTCAGTTGACCAGCCATTCATGCAATGGGGTTTGGACTTCATTGGAGTCATTAATCCAAACTCAAACCAAGGGCACAAATGGATTCTAACAGCAACAGACTACTTCACCAAATGGACTGAGGCAGTGGCACTCAAAGAGGCAAATGAATCCAGCATTCTAGACTTCTATGAGGGGATAACAACCAGATTTGGTATACCTGCCACTATAATATCAGATAATGCATTGGCATTCATAGGATCAAAGGTCACTGAATGGGCTGTTAGAAATGGGATCTATTTGAGCACTTCATCAAATTATTACCCTCAAGGTAATGGCCAAGTTGAGTCCACAAACAAGAATCTATTAAGGATCATCAAGAGGACTCTTGATGAAAATCAGAGGACTTGGCACACTAAGCTCAAATCAGCTCTATGGGCTGATAGGATAACTCCCAAGAGATCCACAGGTAACTCTCCATTCAGACTTGTTTATGGGAGAGAGGCAGTCTTGCCTATGTCACTTGAGTTGCCAACATTGGAACTCATGAAGCAATTGGAATTGTTGGAGTTTGAGCCCATGGAGGTTAGATATGCAGAATTGATGGAACTCCAAGAAATCAGAGAGCATGCAGCCCAAACAATGGAAAAGGACCAAACATTGATCAAGAGAAGCTTTGATAAGAAAGCTAAGGCTAGAACTTTCCAAGTTGGAGATTTAGTGTTGAAATGGGATGCAGACCGAGCAAAGCCAGGGAGGCATTCAAAATTTGATGCCATTTGGAGTGGCCCCTACATGGTCACAAAATGCAAAAACAACAATGCCTTCCAATTGTCTACATTGGATGGTGAGGAACTGCAGATTCCAGTTAATGGAATCCATCTAAAGCATTGCTACTAAGGGAAACTTCTCACCTTGTACATATTAGCTTAGATTTTTTATTCCTCCAAGTGCTTATGCACATTGTTTTGTTGTAGCTTAGATTTACATTTCCCTAAGTGCTTTGGCACAGGTTTTGTTTCCCCAAGGATGCATCTTTGTAGATCATGTTCCAGGCCAAAGTGATTTTTCTACTCTCACAATCTCCATCCTAGAGGTTTTCTAATGAATTGAGAGTAACAGGCAGTTAAGTTCATGACTCCATTGCCCAATGGATTGCTTCAGGCAGCTGGTCACTTCATCCAGTAGGCAGATGACCCCTCTGAGTCACCAAAAGTGTTATCCAAAATAAGCCCATGCTTATTTTTGGCTAACTCCTCCTCCTTCTCCTTTGCTGGTACTTAAAATGAAATTTTTGCATGCTTCAGGAACTCAAAATTTCTTGGGTATGATTCCATCAGATAGAGAATTTCCTTACCTTTCCAGAAAGGTAAAATTTTCCTCCTAACTCCTTGTAATTTTTGAGTTATGGCTCGGTGGAGTTTTTTGGGGAAATTTTCCCTAGACAGGCCCGCGGCCAATGAGAAGGTGCCACGTGGCAGGGTGGAGTGGTGGATGTCGGGGGGAAGTTTAAGTTTTGGTGCTTTGGTCAAAGGGCGCAAAGGAAAATTTTGGCCCGCCGGCCTGACGAAGGAAGGAAATGGGCTGGCGCGCAGGCCCACGGAGGAAAACTTGGCATTTAGCCCTTTGGGGGTTAAATGCCCAAAGTCAAATTTCAGCCCGAAAGCCCGCGGATCATTTTGAAGCCACCACGTGTCCCTGTTTGTGGTGGGAATCAGAGGCATGGAGGAATTTTTGGTTTTTTGCCAAAGTGACAAAGGCACAAAGGAAAAAATAGAAGCGTGCCCCCACCAAGCAACCAGGAGCCGACACATGTCACTGGGAGAGTGGGGCATGGGGAAATTTTGGGAAATTTTCCCAATGAAAATTTAAAAGGAAAAGGATAGGTTTGAGCCCGCGATTCCATCAGTGAACCAGGAGGTGCCACGTGTCTCGGAGTGGCGGAGGCGCGGGGATTTTTTGGAAAATTTTCCAAAAGTGCAAAAAGTAAATTTTGACCCCGTGGACCCATTTTCAAAATCTGATTTTTCCGCCAAGTGTGCCCTAATTTGTGCCTCAAAATTTGTGCCCAAAATTTTTGCCCTGTTTTTGCCCTAAATCTTCAGAGTGCCATATCTTTCGATCCAGAGATCAGATTTGAACAAAATCAGACTTTTTGGAAAGGTCTCGAGCCCCTCTATGCATTGGAGGAATAAAAACATCATTTTTGCAGGTTTTGATGGAGAAAATGTTAAAAACTTCTTTCATGCCTTTAATGCGAACCAGATTGCTTCAAATGAGTTGTTTTTTCTCAAAACTATCCATGATTGCTTTCTCCCACATGCCAAGGATGAAGAATCAGCTCATTTTGATGGAGGAAAACCCTAAAAATATCTTCTCACACCATAAATGTGAGATCAGATTGCTTTGAGAGCTGTGTTTCACCAAATTCATCATTTTTTCTCTCCAACACGCAAAACAAAAAGCAGAGGAGCTCGATTTGATGGATTGCAGGCTGATTTGAAAGGGTTAATGGTGGGTGGTTGAGAAAAAGGATCATATTTTCTTCCTCCTCTATTTTCCCTCTCTTTTCTTCAGCTATAAATGCAAAGGATGTAATCTATTGTAATGTTGGACATTTTTCTCTTGCAAGCTCTCTTTTCTTCCTTAGCAGGTAGATTTGTAGAGTTCCAGACCTCTCATAGGTTGCAACACATATTTTTCCTCCTTGCCATTGTAATGCATTGTATTAAACTTGGGAATGATAATGTATGTTCTGTGATTGATTTTCCAATCCTCTCATGTGTTTATCATTGTCTTCTGATCTTTCATTATATTCTAGCAATCTGTGTATGTTCTGTGCTACATTCTTATGATCTGTGTTTATTTGCAAAACAAAAGTTCATCACTCCTTTGGTGTATCACCGTTTTAGCTTAGTTTTGTTTCCCCTTTCTTGCATCTTCAACTCTGTCTCCTTGGAATTTAGAGTAGGAATTAGTATTGAACCTCTGCAAATTCATGCATACACCTAAACAGAGGAGTAAGAACCAACTTCAATCTGGAGAGTTTTCTCACCTTGCAAGGTCCCACACCTTGGAGAAAAACTCAATGTTGTGCAATCACACTAAATGACCCAATTCTGGACTGCAGATCTGAAGGTCATTTTGGGGTGCTGTAGATAGATAACTACCTATGAAATCAAGACTTATATTAGGAACACTAAGTGAAAAGGGTTCACTGCTTTACCAAATTAAGCACCTACTTAATCCCATCTGATGCACCAACTTCAAAAACACTATGCAAATCACCTCACTCTTGCCTTTTTCATGCAAGCTAGATCTTTGTAAAAATAAATCCCATTTCTTCCAATCTACATTCATTATAACTTCCAGAGATATTAAAACTCAAGTGGATTGAGGTCATGCCTAGCACCTATGTTTCTGTGTAATATTTAACAAATTCATTTTCAACCATAATCTATTTTTTGACTATATTCCTCAGACCTTACTACTTAGTTCAATTTCATAATGGTGCTTCCTTCAAACATAGAATGTTTCTCTCCTTGTACTCACTGCAACAATATACTATTTTCCTAGATATAGACCTTTTAACAACTATGCTATCTCAGTTTTGCAATTTTTACCATTCTTCACATGCTTCAAAATACTATCATCTTTCTCTTCTTGTTTGAGCAAACAACAATAAACTGGACCTTTCACTTGTAACTACACTAGTTGCTATCCCACCTTTTGAATTACAGATTCTTGTAATCAAGAGGTTGACCATGTTTGAAACCTTTGCTGGCATCAAGAACTTTCTATGAGAGACATTATTAAAAACATGTGGACCACTTTACTTGGCTATATCATAATCAACTTTTGTAACTTAGTTTTCTAATATTAAACAACAGATGTTTAACATAGTTTGTACTAAAAAAATCAAAGAACACTTTGCAGACATGTGACCAACAAGGCAAGTATATGAGCCTATTAGTTGGATCCTTAGAGTAGTAACTACAAACACGTTGGATAAGAATGATTCTAACTATCCTAATCGAAGCCTTCGTTGAAAAGAGTTATATTCAACAGTCCATCAATACCATGAATCTGAAGAAGTTCTAGTCCTAATATGAAATATAATTACAAAAACATCACTGTCAAGTTTTGCAGGGACATTTCAGTTAATCACTTGCCTACCCCTTTTCTAACGTAGAAGCCTCCTAGATCCATATTTGAGATTGACATGAGGTCATTTTACCTTCAATTTTCAGAGATAAAGTTAGACCCATTGTTACAACTCTTTTTCAACCTTTGTCATAGCTTCCATTCACCTTGTTTTTGCTATGGAATGCTCATGACAATAGAATTATCTGCAAACTTCCGTATTTTGGGAATGATGATAGAGAACCATTTTCCCAGTCCTTTCAGTGTTGATCGCAAGCCTAAAAAAACACACACTTTCTTCATCAAATTTAGGAAAACTCACAAATGAGGTTCAAGCTTTTCCCAAAAACAATAGTATAACATCTTTCTCCAAACAATACAAAGAAAGATGCATTTTATTTCATTTTGAAAATGCTCGAAAAAACACCCTGCTAGACTCATTTCACCTTATCATAACTTCTCAATACTGATTTTTCCAAATGGTTAGAATTTTGACAAATTAATCATGTCACTTTCCACAAAACAATTTTTTCTTAAGGTACACACTCAGCTTCGGCCTAATATAGATCACGCTTCACTAGGATCCAACAAGAGTTGTTTTGGGGTATTTATTGCACCTAAATCCTCTCTTTGACTTGATTCAATCCTTTATCACCTGGGGGCATTTGAAATATATCTTGATTGACTTCATCATGTAACTCATTCAGGGGTGTCTTTAGGCATCTGTTATAGTTGGTGATTAACATTAGAATTCTTTGTTCACCTTTTTTTAGTGATAACTTGTCTTGCTTGTTGTGTGTCCTTGTAAAGTGTTTTCATTTGGGTTGAATTGAGTGTCTAAGTCTAATTAATTAGATTATACTCATATGTTCTGTGCCTTTGGATCAGGTTGAAATCTCGATTATAGACCAATTGTAGACTGAGTTATTAAACATCTTAGTTCATAGATAACTTTGGTGTGAAGCTTAAACATGTTCATCATTGGGTTTGTTTGTTTGACAGTGGCTTTCTTTTGAATGTTTGTATTGTGGTCTTGGTTTATGTTATAAGGCATGATTTGTTACTTTTATGTGTGGATTTTAGATTTGTTAACTCTTTCATGTAATTGTGTTCATTGCTTGTAGGTTGTTTGTTATCATATCACATTCATATCACATCTATCTCTAACATCATCATACATATCATAACATAAATGCTAAATTATCAACCTATATGCTAAGCTACATCATCATCATCATCAAAAAAATTAAATCAACTTCTATTCTCACACATCACATAACATCATATCATATACTCATAATAAAACATGAGGCTTGATACAATATCTGGATAAATCACAATTAGGTATACCTTAATTTCCATTATTTATAAAAAAATCAAAAATACAATAATTTTAAACCAAAACTAAAAAAATTTATTCAATGAATTCAATAACATTAGAAATTTGCAAAAAAAATCCTACACAATGCATGTTTTTCAATAACTTTCCAATGCGATGTTTTTTTTATAGAAACTTGAAAACCTTTTAATCCTCTACTTTCATTTCTCATGTCAATCTTACAATTTTTCACTCACTTATATTTAATGATATAAACTTTGTTGGGAGAAAATCAATGTTCCTTTCCCATTCTCATTACAGCTCCTACAATATTTTCTTGAGGGAGTTTATAAAGTATACTCCAAGCTCTTCAGACTAACTCTATTCTCAATCATTTCATAAGTTTAGTGTTTGAGAGGATTATGCATCTTCTTTCTTTTCATTGTGGCATTTCTGGGGCATAGAGAAATTATCTTCTTTATACAATATTGATGTTGCATTTTTGATGTTTTTGCTTTAGATCAATTACCTAGAATAATGTGATAGACAAATTGTTCCTTTACCTCCTTGATTCCTTGCTATTTTCAAATCAGGTTTGTTTTCATTTTCCTTCAATTTTCTTTTCTTCAAGTGCTGTTTATTTTATGTGCATCTGGAGTTAACCATTCCAATTCCTATAAACCTGAATCACGGTGAAAAGCTCTATTATATAATTGACAAACATAAAGGTTACTCTTATATTCACATTAGGACTAAATGAAAATCATGCCACAAGCACACTCCTTCCTATGACTTGTTCACTCCTTGATTTTCATCCTATCAAGAAGTTTGAATTCACCACTTTGACTACGTATGAGGACCCATATTCACTTGAAAAGGACATTTATACTTACCATTCTACTCACAAGGACATCTGAAGGTTTCATCAGCTTTCTGCTCGTTGATCTGCAAGTGTCTACTTCGCACATAGCACTTTAAAGAGGGGAAAATGTAAACACCCTAAAAATACATACATATTTCTATCCCGCATATATCCAACCTTCAATTAATTAAATGTGCAAGCATTCTTAATCTTAGCTGAAGTACCACCTCTTCCTACGCTTTAGAAGCTATTAAAGTCCTATCATTAGCTTAGACGACCTTCTGAAAAAATCAAGAAAGCATTTAGGTTCATTAGTAAAGTGGTTAATTATCTCCTACAATTAAATTCTTGAATTAAAGGGAATTTAATTGTTGCCATGATCCTCTTAATTAATTCAAGTTAATTCCTGCATACCGTCTAGCTTAATATAATTAAACATTTATTTAAATGGTTGAAAAGGATCAACCCATTGGGAAATTGGTTGACCTTGGTTTAGAATTGAGTTATCTTGATTCCTTTACCTATTGGGTAAAAAACTTGAACTACACTTCCATAAATTAGAATTTGTCTCCTATTTCCAATAAGTCCTCAGAACGATTTACTGGTACAAATAATGATGCTATCTCTAACCAATTCTAGTGAAGAATCAAAGATCATATTTTTGGAAAGATATCAACTATAGTGTGTAGAACATGGTTCACCTTACTATTTCATGAAATTGATTAGTGGATTAGCTTATGGAAATTCAACCCAAGATTTCTATTTCTCAAAGCCTCAGAGAGGTAGGAAATCCCTTCCAAATCCTTTACAAATCTGGGTATACTTAGAGTCCTGTAACATTCCCATTTTAAGACTTTAGAAACAAGGGATTTTTTTTTTTTTTACAATGTTCTCTATTCTAAATAAAACATCATTTAGAACACACATTCCATGCCAATCAATCTCATAACAGATAACCATATGCAGCTGTAATGACTCGGTAAATTACTAATCTCTCATTTCATGACTCGGTTACTAACCGATCTCTCATGTTTGTCTTAAAGTATAGAATACTTTATGTATACTACGTATACTTGGTTTTCCTACCCTACTCCGGGTACTGAGTGATTTATTTAAAGAACCTATCTGAATATTTGTTACCAATATTCATCTGACATCACATTTCTTTAAACTAGGTGACATAGGACAACACAACCAACAGCTTGCAATACTTTGGCCAAATATTTCAACATATTATTCATGTTACTATTCCTAGATGGTATACTCGTCAATTCCAGAATACATCCTTCACCTCACTCTACTATTATCTAGAATGGTCTTTACTGACTTTTGTCAGTCCACTTGCCCAAGGTTTGACCCTAACCCAAGTTAGCAACATAATTTGTTATAGGAAGACACTCACGATGACTTAGGGTATATGGGCATACTCGACTGACCTAAGTCGACCGAATGTGCCTAGGTACCCTGAGTCATAGAAAGCTACTTCCTATTCTAATCATGCTACTAACTTGACCTAGAGAGAAACTAAGTTCAAGTCCAGATGTGTGTAGATCTAGATGAACAATTACAGGAGGGTGTTGCCACATGTCAACTACAACACTGTATCCTCGAGAAGACCTTAGTCTTCTCAAAGGTACAGTCCTGCAGTTGGCATGTGCCAACATCCGTTAGAACTGATTCATCACGATGTACATACCCCTTGGTGGTCATTAATTCATAATTAAATTTGGATTAAGATTTAGATTGCAGCAACCATGCCTAACCCTAATTCCAACATTCATTAAGTTCTTTATCCATAATTAATCTGATTTGATATTAAGAACTTCATTAACTCATGCTTGCATTTATGTTCATTAACTCAGACATAACAAGTAGTTATCCCAAAAATAGGGCATCAAACATCAAATGGTTAATTTAATGTAATCTAGCTGTCCAAAGAAGGTGTATCATCCACCTAGGTTCAACTAGAGTTTACCTTATAGAAAATGAAGTACAAAGATTAACGATCATAACCACCATTCCTTTTATTTTTCATTCTTTTGAGAGAGGAAGAGTCTTCCTCTACATGATTAAATGTTAGGGTTAACATAACATTTTTATCATTCATCACTCATATAGTTTAAATGTATGTCCAATACATATTTCATTATTATACTATAGTTGTTTAGATAGAGAATGACATCTTTTGCAACTTAACAAGTTTCACTTAGTAAGGGAGATTGTACTATTCCCTTAATCCAACTTATTAAATGATAACAATAATAGGTATACAAACAGATATAAAGAATATCGACAAGATATCATTACTATTTCCTTCATACAAAGTACAAGAGAATTTACACCACAATTTGGATTCAGTCTCCAAACCTTTCAATTCATCATGATAAAATATACACTTTACAAGACTATGCATTTCAGGCATACTGCATGTCGATCAGCATTAAGATCATAAAAGAATACATAACTTTTCTTTTTCAATACAACTCATGAATGAATTGGAATTCTTTACAAAAGAGATAGACTTTAAATCAGCCAATACATCATAAAAGTTTTTACCTTCTTTTATCACTTACGAAGTCCATCTGCAAAAATTGCTAGCATGGGTCAGTTCATTGAACTGAGCATGATAAGCACTAAGCATTAAAATGAAGTGCATTCCACTAATTGTTCCATTAAAACAAATCTTCTTTAATGAAACAATTAATATATCATACAAATAAGCATAAGTAATAACAACCATAAAAGAAGTACAAATAATAAGTCTGAATTCACTTTTAAGAAAAGAGCATAATATAATCAGCAACATTGCATTATATCATATAAGAATTAACCCAATCAATTACTTTTTAAACAAAAAACAGATCTTGTCGTCTAGTTATTTCATAATTCTTTCTGAATTGAAATACAAATTGCTGAATTGAAATAAGAGATTTAAACCAGAGAAACTGTTCATTTTACAAAAAGATGTACAGACTTTTCAGCATAGTACATATTTAGGATGATTCATCCTACAACTTAAATAAATAAGAAGAAGAATCAATACATCTATCCACGATTCACCATTCATCTAAATGATAGAAAACATGCAATTTTAGAAAGTACATGAACTGAACCTACATAACTGCATCAATCAAGGAAACTAATAAAAGGATTCACCATTTAAGGACAATATCTGATTCAAGAATCCCAAACCAATCTGAGAAGGATAGAGAATCAAAATAGTCATACTAGACTTGCAAGCCTTAAATAAATTCTACATTATAGAAGATATCATTCAAAGATATGAAACCATACATTCCAAAAATCAAAGCAAGACTTGCACAAGGATAATCTCTTATCTGTCCATCCAAGGAAAAGGGCCCATTCATAATATTATTGAGTGCATGGGTCAAAAAGGGATGCTTTCAAAACATTATCCATCAATGAAGCATGACCCATCAAACAAATCAATCTATTACATGATTACATTTTCCCTTGCTATTGGAGACTCAGCTACACTTTCCACATTCATAAGATAACAATTGACACAAACAAATTAGTTAAGATCAGGAAAGATCAAAACAAAATGGTATTGGTTTTCCCCTCAAGAATGAGTCCCAAATTTTCACTCATACAACTAATATCCATGAAATTTGATAGTCAACTAGCAGAGAGAGGGAAAATGGATATCCCAAAATTTTACATTTCAACCAGTCTAGAGTAACACTATTTCAAATAGATGAAATGATAGTTTTTTTTAAAAGCTTTCAAAAGGAACAAGCCAATATGTCCCATTCATTCACTGTTATCACCGAAACATGCACCCCTGGATGTTGATCAGATTTCAGTTTGAATCATCTTGAACTCCAGTGTGATTGGATAACATGGGTACTATCTCCAAGTTGTGGGACTTGCTACTTGAGACAGACCTCCAGAGAAAGCTGGTTCTTGCCCCTAAACTACCTGCCACAATCTACTCTAATGCAGGAAAACTAACTATTCTAACCTAAATTTCCAAGGGACCAGGGAGAGAGAATACATAAAATGAAAGCCTACACTAAAGCGGTGATACACCAGAAAAGGAGGGTGTGAGAGTAATCTCCAAATGTGTGAAATACAGAGGAAAAGTGCACACTAGAAGAGGTGATGACAGTTCTCCATAATCTAGCAAAATGCATTCACAACAAATATTCCAAGCACACACAATGATAATGAATCCCTGCAAGAACATAATAAATAGACACAATATTCTTGTAGAAAGATTAAAGGGGCAAGAAGAATGCAAGAAAACACAGCAGGGGAAGATACATCCACAAACTGGTATTTTATTGCTTCATGATATGCACAGTTCAATCTATTACAAGATAAGGGCCTGGATCACCATGCAAGGAGTCCACTACAAGGGCCTGCAACACACTGGCTTCACAAAGCAATTTTGACAGAGCTTTGCTACCCAAAAACTCTCCCTTTACAATGAGCCCAACACTCCAATTTATAGAAAAATGAGAAGGAAAAGAGAAGGGAAAATGGAAATCCCGAAATCTGTCCTTCAACCACCTGTAAGAGGCATTAAATTGAGTGAAATGATTATCCATTACTTGCAAAAGGCTCCCCATACTGTCCCATGTGCTGCAGCAGAGAAAGAATGATGACCATGCCTCTTAATTGCACTCCCAGCTACCAAATAAAACACTGTTCTGAACCCGGCCACGTTTCCTTAAAAATTTCAATCAATTTCTGATCAAATCTGGAATTTCTTGATTTCTGTGCATCGGGCTCAGAACCATGATTCCAACGGTACCAATTTTGTGTGATTTCGTTGAGAAATGCAAAAGTTATGGCCTTCTGAGTGCGGGCAGCTATTTTGGGCCTGGCAGGCGTTTTCTGTCATTTGACGGGAATGAGCATTGACTGACTGGAGCCGAATATGTTTCTTTTATTTAAATATATCTACCCTCATTAAAAATAATAAATCCACTTTTTTATGGCGTAGAGGACGTCGTGCTCGTTCCAGAAAGTCCAATTTTGTGAAAATCGGAGCTCGGAGTCAAAAGTTATGGCCGTTTGAAGTTCCACGGGTCAAATGTTGACTTTTCTCCTCTGCCTTCGGCCGCTTTCGGCTTTTCACGTCCCATGCGTCCCTTTGTCCCATTTGGTTTCAGTGCTGAAATTTCCCATTTCGGCCGAACCAGCCGGTTCGCGTACTTTTGGCTATTCCATGGCCCGCGCGTCCCATTTGGTTTTGGGACACGTCTGGGACAATTCGCCCATGTTCGGCCATTCGCGTCTTTTTGTCCCAACTGTCCCGGGACAAAAGTTCTCATTTCGGCCGGTTCCGGCCGGTTCGCGTACTTTTGGCCCGGCGTCCAACTATTTCGGGCTGCCTTGACTCATTTCGGCCGAGTTCAACCGGTTCGCGTACTTTTTGTCCCAGATGTCCCAGACTGCACTCTCAACAGTTAGCCATTTTTTTCCATTTTCGGCCAGTTCGGATTTCCGCGTCCCGCGCGTCCCTTTGTCCCAGATGTCCCAAATGCTTCTGGACCGCCTGTGCCATTTCGGCCGATTCCGCGCCTTTTTGTCCCAACTTGTCCCAAGACTGTTCCGAGGACTAGGACTTAGCCATTTTTCATGATTTTTCTTGGCCCGAGCTTGTTTTTGCAATGGATTTTTTCTTACATTTTCTCAGAACTTGCTCTTTCTACTTGGACAGGGGAGTTAGAAAAAAATATGAGGGGACCCTAGAAACATGAATTCTTTGCCCTGACTCAATCTATTTGCCTGGGACTAAAGAATTTGATGCATGTTATAAAATTACCTTGAGGGTGAATTTTGGATAACAGTAACTTGGTTTACCCCATAGACCAGAAAGTCGACAGTCCCAGAGAATTTTTGAACAACTGAACTTCCCAACTTTTCACAGTCAATTAAAACAAGATTCAAATAGAAAAGATCCATCAAGAAACTCCCTTTCTATTTGGATTGAGTTCCCATTTCTATTTCAAACTCAGAAATTAGGAAGAAAGCTAGTTCCCAAAAGAGAATACAAAATCCTCTAACACATAGAGTTTACTACAGAGTAGGAAATAAAACTTCTTTTCCCTTATGAATTCAAACTTTATCGAGAACAAAATATCAACACTAAACTCAGTTCATCCATATAACATTGTTTAAACCAAGTTCGAGTTCATTTAGATCAAGAAAAGTTCCAGTACAAGTTCCAAAATAGAAGTACAAATCTTGGCAAAGACAAATACATTCCATAAGAAAATTCATTACTTCTATCTCCTTTAAAAACTAGAAATCCATTCAAAATGAATCAAATAGAGAATACTAACCCAACATAAGTTTAAGTAAACAAATAGACAATCCCCATACACATCAAACTGTAAAAATCCCAACTACAAGGATTACACATCTCCTAAAAAAGAAACAATAGTTTGCGTTCATAAAGAAGAGACAAATTATACACTACAATCCCCAACTAGAGGTACAAATCCTAGGCAAAAAAGATACAATTTCATATAAGAGTATTCAACTCCTTCTCTTTTAAAAACCATAAATCCATTAAAATGGATCTGAAAGAGAATACAAAAACCAACACTAAGTATTAAGTCAAATAAAGTTCTAACATGTACTCACATACTTGAACTATAATAGAAATACCAACTAAAATAACTTTCACAGCTCCATCTAGCACATAAAGATCAAGACAGAGAATTACATTGTATAGAGAGGGTAATTGTTCCAGTAATTTAACACAAGTTGAAGTACAAACACAACACTTCCATATAACTCAAAAACCCATTATCGATTACTTTCAAACGAGTTCAAATTCATACCAAAGGGTAAGTAAACAATACAGTATCGAACCAGAGGTACTTTATCCTCATAAACAAGATATAGTTTCATAAAAGGTCAATCATCCTTATATCAAAACAATCAAAACAATTTCAAACAGGATGTGGGTTACCCAAAATAGAGGAGAACAAAATATCCTCAACTATTTTCACACCATTACATGTTCAAAGTAAATGGTACAGTTTGGAGATAACAACCACAACTTTTAAAACTCAAAAGATGCATCAAAGTGAAGATTTCAAAAGAGACTACCAGTTCAAACCAACAAAAAAAAAACCATTTACTCAAACTCTTTTTCAAGACAGACAGTCCCGAATACAAGTTCTAAACAAACACAAAAGCCTTTAGAAAATTCCATATGCATATCACCATTGAACTTGTGCTAAAGAAAAACATCCAAAGACTAACATTATCATGCAATGGATTCATATCCAAAAATCACAAAGATTCATTCAACATGAAAGTAAATAACCAGACAAAACATGTAACCATCTATCTCATGAGAGTAGAGTTATTTTAATGAAACATTTAGAGGAAAGCAAGAAATCTTAATGGGTAGAGCCTATCATGCCTGATAGTGCTTCTGCCAATTCAAAGGAGACTTCCAAGAGAGTTTCCAACTCTTCTTCTCCTCCAAGAAAGATCAACAACCAAACATCTCTTTCTCCAATGCCTCATATACTTTCCTTGGATCGAAAATAGACCAGAGAAACCAAAAATAGCCACAAAGTGAAAATCAAACTGCTGGTTCGAAGAACCAGATAGCTCCATGCAGAGAAAAAATCGCAAAGCATGCAAGACTAAACAACCTCCAACAAATCCACCCTCATAATTTCCAAGATGGTTTGCTCACAAAAATGAGGTTCATTAATGCCATTGACTTACAAAATTCCCACCTATCTCTCCATGCCACCACCATCCAAAATTGGCGAAACCTATTTCAACTTCAGCATGCATTTCTAACTTTAGTGAAGACTCCACGTAAGTCCCACTAAATTTTCATGCTTCCACCTAATCTAGTAGTTCATTGGAATTTAATACAAAAATAAAATCTCATAAATGGCTTAGGAACCACTGCCTAGCCTCCCATTTTCCATACGACCCTTAGGTTCCCTTTCCATTTCATTAGTTAGGATAGGTACCATTAGCTTAGGATAAGACCTTAGGCTAGTTTAGAAATAATAACCTTAGGTTTAAAAACAATTTTCAATAAGTAATTTCCACCTTAGGTTAGATCAAATTCACAACCAAATAGAATTAGGTATTAGGTTAAAAATAGCCTAGCATTACCTTAGGTTATTTCTCCCTTATTCCATTTAGTACATACAACTTAGGTTAGGACGTCATCCCAAAAAATAGATATAGCTAGGTTAGATTAGTAGGTAGACATGGCTAGGACACCTTAGTTTAGAATACCATTAGGATAATCCCATAGGTTTAGGATTTAGATTCCCTCATAGTCGTGAAGCAAACTTCATTCCACTTACATGTTAAATGAAGATGAGATCAATCCCAAAGATCCAAGCACAAAACATACAACAGAATGTAGGCATGATCTTACAAGACAATCGCAAAGAATTTGTAAACATACAAAAGTTTATTCTGCTACGTCTCTCAACCTATGAATGTTAGTTTACCATTCAGACCTGGTAAGGAGATTTAAAACATTCCTTGGATCAATGGAATTGATCCAAGGATGAGTCAGTTAAAAGAGATAAGTTTGTCCCTCAAAACCAAATTTCAACTCACCTATCAGAAGTGAAAATGGATTCTTAAAGCCATATCATTTCAGTCTAATGAATCCAAGAGTAGAAATGATTTATCCATAACAAGCATGATCTTCATCAATCAAGGGAACACACCTCATTCAAGAAAATCACATGTCAATGCTTGCAATGTAAAAGGGAAATATAATAGTTTTTCAAAGGTGTTACAAGAGCTTTGAGAAAATTGTAACCAATTACTGCTAATTTTTTTCCTAGGGTTGTGAAAAATATTCTCATAACATCTGCAAAAATATTTGGAGAATAATATAAAGAGTTATCCACAATCTAAACTTTGAAATAAACCAACAAGCTTAAGGATTCTACATTTTTATGCTTGAGGAATTGCAAGAGATTTAAGTGAAGGTAATATTTACATTTGTTTGGAAGGAGACTTTCTATTGTATTTGAACTTCTTTGATAAATGAATGTTCAACAATACTTAGAATTTGTCAGGTCAGGCATGGAGCTAAATGAGAGCATGATGGTGTAAGAGCATGTGTTAAAATATCCTTGTGGTTTTGAAGTTAAAATATGGTTACACAAAGTAGAGAGTTGGTCTATGCATTTGGATCTCCTGGAAGATGTATTAGATTATAAAATATCTAATAACCAATATTATGTAAATAAACAAGAATCACCATTGAAGATGAAAGGAAAATGATAGGATTATGCTAAAATTAAAAAAGTGGGAGAAATCTCTCATACCATAATGTTAAAATTTGCATGTAAATGCCAAAAAAAGATTAGTTGATTTTTGGATGTGTCTAAGGGAGGCCTCAATCAATATCAAGAATTCTATAGATCCTCATAGACACAAAATCATGCACTTACTACTATTTACTATACCACCAAGTATGTTGTTTTATTATATGGATCTTGTGTAAGAAAATTATTTATTGGTGACCCATTCCATAGTCCATCCACTTGTAAATTTTAGAAGTTCTATTGTACATTTATCTTTCACATTTGTCATTATACACCAATTCTGGTTAGGTCATAGGGATCCATGTCTATCAATCCTCACTCATTTTTCATCAATTTGTTTAGACACTAGCACCTAGGACTAGTACATTAGTGCTAGGAACTCTTGTCCATCCTGGGTGCATCATGTCCTCTTTTTGTTTGATATTATTTTTTGACATTTTAGGTTGGTATTTTTGGTTTTCCCTCTGATCATTGAATACTAATCAGCATGTCGGGTCATTAGTGTTGAAATTCAAGCAAGAGATCCCTATATAAACACAACATACATATGTCAATGGTGACTATATCTAACATGGACTAAATTTACTCTGCATACACACTGCATAGGAAGGGGAGTTCAAATCCACACATAAGCTTTTATCTAGTTGTTCTAGTAATTAACTACAATGTGGAATTATTATAAGTAATCTAATATCAAGAACACTAGTAAATAAAATGAAGTAAATAAAGAAAGTGGCCCAAGAAACTAGTAAATAGAAATGTGAAACCCTAAGAGAAAAGAGGGTTAGGTAAGAGCATAACTTATTTGATGAAGGTGTTGAATCTAACATTGCAGTGTGAACTAGACAAACAAGAGGAGGATGGAACGATCACACAGAAGCCTCCAAAAAATTATAATGGGCCAAACTGAGTGGTTGGATGGAAGCACCTGAAGAGGGACATGGGTGCCCCTGGGTAGATCTAGTCTAGGAAACAACTAAACCCATCCTCTAAGGTGTCACTAAATTTTTTCATGTGTTCACTTCTTGTTGCACTAATTTTTTTGAACCATGGGATGTCGTTACAATACCTGGCAATGAATGAATCACCTACAAAAACCCAAGATGAGCATCAAATCCATAAAGAATAAAGATGCATATGAAGGGGTCAAACTATCCTTAGCGTCCACAATGGTGGAATTACTAACTAGCATTGTACTACATCTCAGAACTTGAATGTAGTTCTAGGTTTGTGTGTGTGTGGAATTATTCCCTAGGTGCTCTTGTGTCAGTCACACTTTGTGAAAGTAGCGAGAAATAACTATGTGTATAAATGTAATAAAACAGTGGATGAAATAGAATAAAATTCCCTCCTATGCAATGTGATGTAGAATGAACCAGCCTTATGATGGAGCTAGATGGATGCAAATGTATATTTTTTTGATGGATGCAACCTTAGGTGGTGATAGTAGTGATTAGTGCTTGGTCCCTCATTATGGTCTCATAACTTTATATTCATATGCTTCTCTTTCTTTGATTTCATAATTAACCCCAAAAAATCCAACCACCAAAAATATAGAAAGTTCAAATGACTAGAAAGTGCCCAAAAAGTGAGGGAAAGTGTAAAAAGGATCAGATCGGGGGACGTGGGCACCTAAGGCACCCACTACTAAGTTGAGCACCCCAGTCAGAGATAAAATGATGTCAAATGGAAAAACAGACTAGGTGAGTATATGCAAGAGGTCAGTAGTGATGAAAAAGTCAAAATTAAAATGGCCAAAGGACATGGGTTAATTAGTACTTTTTTCACTTAAAAACCATATGAATAGTAGTATGAGACTGGGACTAAATAATGTCTAAAGTGTATGATTTTGTGTCTACATTTTCCCCCACTTTATGTTGGTGAGTGGAATGCTCAATAACATAAAGTAGATAGAGATGTGTACTTGATGTCCATGTAGAGTGATGTAGAAAGCATCTCAAAGTACTAGAAAAAGTGTGGAATAACAAAAAGATGGAACGTGGAAACTAAAGATGCAAAGGAGAAAAAAAGTGAGGAGAGTGAATCTAGGGCAGAAATGCTGTGTAGAAATGTTTATGTGTGTAATGTACCTACATGTTAGTATGATGTACGAACTGTCAAATGACCATGTGTTTTTTTCTGTTGACACCTTTGTTGTAGTTGCTTTTTTTTGTTGACTATTTGCTTCTCATACGGACAAACCTGCAAGGAGAAGATGATCAAGTAGTCAAATATGCATGTATATGTAAAAATTATATGTATATAGTAAAAATACTATAAATGAATTTTCAGTATGAAAAATTGAAAGGAATATGTGCACCTGATCCATGATGAGTAAAAGGCTATAGAAAGGATATCATATACTGCGAGTTGTTTGGGTAATCTCACACCACCTTAGCTGAAAGAAGTGTAGGGAGAAAGTTGTATTATTCTTCAACCTGTAACTACTTCCCTACAGATATGTGAAAGATCTTTGTATTGCTTGGTTTTTGGGTGGGTGATCTGATATCACCCTGGAAAAATTAGTGTAGGGAGGAAATCCACTGTATCCTCTGTGTAATTACTTGTAATTGCTCCCTAGAATGCTATGAACAACTTGTCCTCATGTAAAAGTAACTGTGTATGGGTTTCGTAGATTGGTAATGTGTAAAACTCCAAATGATGCCCCAGATGTGGGTGCTCAAAACAGTACCTACCACAAGAAAACTATTCCCTATAGGGGGAAGGGAATGTGCTTGGTATAAACCAAGGCACATGCAAACAAGTGGATAGAAACAAGTGTTTGTATGAACAAACATGCATTTAGGGAGCATGCATAAGGTACACAAACAACGTATAAACAAGAAAGTAATTAAATATGTAAGAAGACAATCATATACTGCTAAAGTCGGTTGCAAACATAGGACACCACTCATTATGTTGCATGACACTCAAGTCCAGAATGGCTGCATAAAACAAATAAGTGTGCACACCAAACAAAGGGCAAGGCTCAAATATAATAGAAAATAAGAGAAAAACAAATAGATAGTCATGGGAGCAAATAATCCTGCAAAACAATTTTGCACATGAAGCACTCATTAGCATGTTAGAAAGATAACCCATATGTCAAAAGCATGTATAATAAAGTGACGTAAAGTGCTAAGTAAAAAATGAAACAATAACACTTGTAAGAGATGAATGTGGATGACCCCATCAACCGTTGTAGGAGTGGTAGGAGGAAAGAATCCAATACAAACAAAATGTTGCATGTAGGAAACTTGTATTTGTGATAAAAACTAGAAAAGGGCATGAAAGTGCATGTGTGTATGGTAAATATAATGACATACAAGAGATCTAGCTGGAATGTGTAATAAGTGGCCATAAAAAAGAAAATATAAGCAAGAGTAAAATACTAAGATATGCAACATGATGTGGATGGATGGAATGGAATGCAAGATGGATGATAGGATTCATGTGCCCCATAAGTGAATAGAAGTGTATGCAGTGAGGTTCATTTAGTATTCCCCCTTAGTAGTCAATAATGAAATGAGAGTGCATCATTAGGAAATGGTCGAGGTGGGTTGAGTATAACGCACTGTGATGAATGTGTATGTGTGTTGATGATATGTGACCTAGATATGAATATTGTGATGATGTAGCTGAAAGCGTATAACATTATATGAGACAATAAGAGAAGTGGTGAGGTAGCCTAAAGTGTGTACCACTACAAGAAGGAATATGTCAATATTTAGCCTATAACCTATGTCACTAACCTAGTAACATCAAGTGAGATAGAAGCTTGAGTGATGAACGTGTGTGTGTGTATGATAAGGTCCATTTGATTGGTAGACCCTCAAAGTATGGACTGAGGAACTAGAGTGCATCATTTTGTAGTCATTGAAGCACACAAAAGCATATATATAGTATATGTGATGATAAAAAATGACCATGTGATTTAAACTATGTATTGTATGATGTAATATGTAGTGCAATATGTGTAATGCCTATGGTGTTGTTTCACCTTTTTCTTAGATTGTTTCTTTGAAGTGTTGACGAAACAGATAGGGTAACGGGCGTAGGAGGAATACCTGTTCAAATGTCGGTTGATGGGTTGTTGCGCGCGTATGACTTCTGAATCCATAGCTGACCGTGAGAGCTTCCTTTTGGCTAGGAGGAACTACCTGTAATGAAAGCAAGACCACCAGAAAGAATTAAACAATATGGGTAGTGAACTGCCTAGCGTGAGCTAGATCCGGGAAGTGTGATACTTCCTAGATGGTTGTCAGTCCACTATTTTAAACAAATTAATGCTGAAAACAAGGTAAATCCTATTGTTATTTTGAAATGATTTAGGTATCTCACTTAAAAACACAATAAGAAAACAGATCTAATCTAACAGGCTAAGCTAGAATAGAATCCACGGGTCAAATGGTTGGTTCTGGGTTCTGCAGGTCTGATAAAGGTCTCAGGTAGGTCACAAGTGAGTGAGGGTGAGGTAAAATTAGGTGGATAGGTCTCTGTTTAAGGTTGTGTGGGAAAACACAGAGACCGGTGTCAGTCAGGGGTGACCGACCACGGTTAGGTATAACCGGTGCCGGTTACTGTGAGATCTGGAAACATCACAGAATGGGGTTTTGGTCTCCTTTGTGATTGCACAAAGGATTTGGTTGGTCGGGATGAGGTATTGGGTGACTAGAATAGGTTTTTGTGAGGTTTTGATGGGTCTATGGAGGTAAAAAATGTTGGAGATGGTCAATAGGGAGCAAGATAAACAATGGATGATAAAATAATGATAAAATGAAATAACCAGGAAAGTATGATGTTGTACTTACTTGGATTTCATTCCTGAAAGTCTATGTGTGAAGGATGGAGGTGCTGATGATGGGTTTGAAGGCTGCAAGTGATCACCAACTAAAGAAAAGCTTCTGCATGGGCTGCATGCACACTCCTCTTTTGCTTGGATAGATCAGAATGTGGCTGGGAAGGCTGTGCAGGAGAAGATCCTCAATCTCCTTCCTTGGATGTCAGTTCTTGCTGGAATTGGCTCTCTGAAGATGTGTTATCTCTCTGAGATTTCATTCTTGCTCGTCCACCTTTTTTTCCCCAATGTTTGCCAATGTTCCAAGTTCCAACCTTGAGAATAAGGTTGTTTTGGGTTAAAAGGGGTAACCGATGGTGGTCTGGCTTAACCGGTGATGGTTAGGGGTAACCGACGTCGGTCAAGGTGGGATTTCCTAGGTTTACTAAACTTAGGGAGATCCTCCTGATTTTCTCAGATCTTGTGTCATTATCCCATGGATTAGACTGGGAGCTTCTTGTGAGCATGCGGGAATGTGGTTAGAGGGAGTGTAGGCATTGATTTTTAGGGTTTGGGTAAGTCTTAGTTAGTTATGGTAACTTGCTAAGAATAGGTCTTAGGTTGAGTTAGCTTGGTGAGGTGTCTAAGTGAACTGTATGTGTAGATATTATTTAAATAAGATATTTAAATAATAAATATAGTGAGGATAATGCATTAATTTAATTAAATTAATATTAATATAGGGTGAAGGGGGTCATGGCTAGGTAGATGTAATAAAGGGGGGCTTATATGTCGAGGGACGAAGGGGGAGTGTGACCTAATTTTAGTGTCTACATTTTTCCCCTTTTTGTTGCGTAGCTTGTATTGGTAAGCGATGCTAACAAAAATAAGATGTGGTTGGCCCATGTGAGGGTGAAGGTGATCCCCCTCAAACCAGGAACTGACGAGGCAGCAGGCTGAAGCGGTGAGTGGTTTGATAAAAGGTAAATGTGAGGAAAAGGTAAGTGGGTGTAGGGGAAGAGGGTGAAAGGTCTACTCGGGTGATCTAGGTAATGGGTCAGGGTCAAAGGTAGCAACAGTCAAATGCATGCACATGTATAAACTGCAGCACGCTACCGGGTTGAAGAGCAGGCAAACTCTACATCATCTAAGGTCGATAGGTTTATCCAAACAAGGGTGAAGTGAATCCGGTATCCAAGGTATAGGATAAGGTCAGGAAACACAACGTAGGTTAGGTGCAGGAATGTTTAGGTATGTTCCGGTACACCAAAGGTAGGGTCAGGATAAACGGTCATGGCAATAGGCTAGGTAAGGTCATTAGGTCAAACAACACAGGTAACAGTGCCGCAAGGTATAGCGAACACATGAGGTCAAAGGTCACTAGCGATGGTCCAGGTCCAAATATCTAGGTCACAACATGGGTAAGGCTGAGGTAGGGGTAAAATAAGAGGCCAATTTAACAAAATGGTGAGGTTAAAGAAGGTGGAGGGCCAGAAAGGGAAGGTAAAGTGGTCCAGGTAGGTGTAGGGAAGGAAAAAGAAAGGGGAGGTAAGGAAAATGAGGTGAATGTGAGGGTAATGAGTATGTAGGGTAACCGACATTGGTCAATATGAACTGATGATGGTGTAGGGGAACCGACGATGGTTAGCTAGGGCATCAGACTGGCCTCGGTCAAGGGTTAATCGACATCGGTTGAGTCAGGTAGGGTATAAAAAGTGGAAAACCCACATTTTAAAATTCATTTGTGCATTGTGGAAAAGGAGAAAAGGACAAAAAGAGAGAAAAGAGGAAGAGGACAAAAGAGTACAGTAGAGAGATTGGTTGGCGAGCCACGTAGGTGAGATTGGTTGAGTGAGAGGTGGGGCCACAAGATCGGATCGAGTGAGGTGATTGGTGGAGAGAGTTGGAGGTCATTTGAGGATGGCAGAGGCTAGAGAGGGCTTGAGAGGAGTGGTGTGGAGGCCAGAGGTTCCACCATGATGGTGGCAGTGGGATCAGGTAGGATTTGAACCTTTGGTTTTTATTTTTGTTTGGTGAATTTGATTTAAAATATAGGAAATATTAAAAAATAAAAATGGGGGGTTTGCGGGGAAAAAATTTCAAAGTGGGAAAAAGGAGGGAAATGGGGATAGTGAAGATTAGGGGATAGGTTAAAAGAGTAATGTAGGAACAATTAAGGGTGTAAAGAGGGATTTGGGTGGGTAGAATGTCAAGGAAGGGAAAATGTAGGGTTTGAAAGTTGGGACGGGCGGTGCGACAGTGGCCCGACGTCGGTCGACTTGTGGCCGACGTCGGTGGGTAGTGACCGGTACCGGTCACAAGAATAGTGACCGTGCTGGTCAAAGGGAGACCATGGTCGGTCAGGGGATAACTGGGGTCGGTTAATCCTAAGTGTAAATTGGGATAAAAAGGGAAGAGAGTAAGGGTAGGGTGGGAAAGAAGTTAGGTGAGAGGGGAAGGGTTTAGGGTGAGAAAGTAGGGTAGGTGGGTAAGGGTTGAGGGTGGTTTGGGTGAGGGTAGGGTAGATAGTTTCAGGTGGATGGGTTTGGGTAGGTGTGGGTGAGGGTTAGGGTAGATAGGTAGGGTAAATAGGTTCAGGTAGATGGGGGTTTGGGTAGGTGAGATAGGTTCAGGGTAGATGGGTAGGTGTGGGTAGGGTGTAGGATTTGGGTAGATAGGTTTGGGTAGATAGGTTCGGGTGGATGGGTTTGGGTAGGTAGGTTTGGGTGATGGGTTTGGGTAGGTTTGGGTGAGGACAAGGCCAATGATTAGGTTAGGGGATGTGGGGTAAAAATCATGTAAGTTGGGAAGGTGGATTAATACATTGCTTTTTGTGGGATGCAGGCCCAAGATGAGCTTTGGATGAGGGACTGAGAGCTGCTTATATTGCTAGAGCTGCATGAACAGGTGACTTTCGAGGAGTGGAGTCACATTGATGATGTCAGCCTGATTGGGATCCGCCATTATGGGCGGGTTGTGAGAGAGTAGAGTTTGATGGTCGCACTCATCGAGAGATGGGATTCTGTGACCAACACCTTCCACTTTCTGATAGGGGAGATGACCATCACCCTAGAGGATATATATAGGATATTGAGGCTACCGATTAGGGGAGACCAGGTTTACTCAGTGACATCTGAGGTCATGGCGAGGTGTATAGATGAGGTGTTTGGAGAGAGAGCAGGTGAGTTGACTACCACAGCGCCAGCCTGAGTTACCAAGAGGTTTATGCTGCCCATCCTGAGGAGATGAGGTTGACAGTGTTGATGATGGAGGTGATCGGGTGCTACGCATTGCTAGATTCAGAGGGTGGGAGGTTCCCATGGTCACTGATGGGTGTCCTTTGGGACATGATGATTGATCATACCAATTTTACATGGGCACCGGCTTTCTTGGTGTAGTTATATAGAGAGTTATGGGCCTACGGGTGATTACGCAGATATAGTTTGTGTTACATTTTTCTTCTGTATTGTTGGGCCTATGAGCACATTGTGTGTGTGTGACTGATGGGCCTACCCCAGGTAGATGCATTTGAGTGGGGAGTCATTCGAGTTGGTTGTAGGTGATGGGTGCCAGAGGGTGGTGTACAGAGAGCCCGGGCTACATACGACGTAGCGTATTATAGACAGAGACTGGAGAGCCTGTCCAGTGTGGATATAGTCTGGAGACCCTATGTGACCTATCCCTCTTACAAAGGGATGTATGCAGAGTTGGAGGGACTATAGTTATAGAGGTGGATAGAGGGATGTCATGCTTGGGAGCACGAGATGATACCTGTTAATTGAGTGAGGTGACAGTTTGATTTAGTGCAAGATGTGCCCCTACCCTTCCCACAGTATAGGAGAGATGAGGTGGAGAGACCTTTGTCTCCACCCCATCCAGTAGAGTCGATAGGGGAGGAGGAGGAGCCCATGGACCATCACATAGATGATGTAGGGGTGACAGTGGCATATAGCCAGTGGTGGGCCGTACAGAGGCAGGGTCAGGTAGGGACAGCTGGGAGGTAGGGGTCACAGGTACAAGCCGAGAGGCTAGAGCCAGCAGATACAGGTAGAGAGGCGAGAGCCTTAGGCATAGGTACAGGAGGAGGAGTCTGAGTTGTAGATATTAGTAGATGGTGTGATGAGACCACCACAGACAGTCTCGAGTGAGAAGACATAGTCTCGCACATATAGTGCTGAGAGTGTAGGTGGCCAGCGAGCCCAAAGGAGAGAGCAGAGGACATCTATCAGTGCACGGGGGTCAGCATCAGATGTTGGGCCATCTAGTGGTAGATTGAGAGTAGCGAGCTACCGCTCTGGGTCAGAGGGGACTGTCGACACTACAGATGAGGCAGATATGTTATAGCAGATGTGAGACAATATATCACCTATTTTTGTATTGTTGGATTTTTGGATGTATACCGGCCTGTGAGCTAAAGAGATATTGTATTTATTTTTTGTACATGATACCGGCCTACGAGCCAAAGACATTTTTGTATTGGATAGTGGCCTGCGAGCCGATGATGATTATTTTGGAGATACACATTTATGTGATACAGGTGTACATTGTATTGATACACACATGTATATATGAGGAGATAAATGGTATTTTGTGATGTTTTGTGATGTGTTGATGTGTTTATGAGATATTGGTTTATGGCTTGTGTTAGATAAGATGTGGATTTGTTACTTTGAAGATGAGATATGGGTTTGTCTAGGTTTGTTATAAGGCATGGATTGAGTCAGGTTAGTTAGGCATGGATGGAGTCAGGTCAGTTTAGGCATGGATCGAGTCAGTCTTGTAGGCATGGATTGAGTCAGGTAGGCATGGATTGAGGTCAGGTTGTTTAGGCATGGATTGAGTCAGGTTGTTTTAGGCATGGATTGAGTCAGGTTGTTTAGGCATGGATGTTCATTTCAGTATTTTGATAACAAATGGCAATATAAATGCATGAGATGGTGTAAAATGTGGAAAATGTTGGTTATGTATGAAAATGTGAAATAATATAAGTGGTAAAAGTCATGTGGTATATGGTATAGATGTCAAGGTTTTTGATATGAACAGGAAATCAGGTAAAAAAAGTGGGGAAAATGGTTAGGGTAAAGAGTGGCTTCAGCTAACCTTCTAGGGCCCCATGCCCTGGAAGTGTTGCCTACATAGTCCCGGTGAAAAGGGACCTCAGACCGATGTAGTTCTCCCATAAGCTAGGAAAGAATATGAGAAGATCTCAAAGAATAGGTAGTGTTTGATAGTTAGGTTAGATTCAAGGTCATAAGTATGATGAGGTCAAGGTCAATTAGGTCTCAGGTGGAATATAGGTAGATAGGTATGGGTGATTTTAGGTCGATAGGTAGTGTTGATTCCAAGTCATAGGTATAATTAGGTTGAGTGATTGATGTTGGGGTTGAAAAATAGGTTCTGATAGGTAAAGGTGATTTTAGGTTGATTGAGGTGGGAGAAGAAAATACCAAAAGACAGGTGTCGAGGCTCTAGTATTATATAAGATGATCAAAAGGTAATGAAGAAAAGGAAAGATAAGAGGGGGCAAGAAAGTCACCCGATTGGAAAGGATCAAAACGTATGAAACACATCTTTAGATAGGTTAATGAAGGTAAGACCCTAAAGACATTACATGATTGATAATTATAAGAGTGACGAATAGTCACATGATCACCAAATGTCATAGGTTCAGTAGGTCCCTTGAGGTATGACGTGAAAAGACAACGGGTAAGGAGGTGCAGGTAATTAGGTCATAAAATGGGAAGTAGAATGCCTTGGGAAATAGAGCCAAGATCACAATAGGCAAGTCCATGAGAAAACAACTACTTAAGTCGATTTTTCTTTTTCTTTTTTACTTTTTAGATAGACTGATCAATGTCCTGGAAGTCTATACGGGAGGAATATGTGGCTCCTTGAGGTCTGATTAGAACCCAGGTATTTACCTTAGCTCATGTTCACCTAGGTACTTTATTTACCTTTATTGTATTTATCCTCACCCACTTATGTTTGTGGATATTTATTTTTATCATATTTAGATATTAGGGGATATTATCTAGTTGGATATAGTTCAGGTATAGTTCTTTCCTTGATCTATGGTATTGACTAGATCCTTGATGTCTAGTTCTTTCCTAAATCTATGGTCTTGACTAGTTCTTTGATGAATAGTTATTTCCTTGATTTATGGCTTGATCTATGACCTTGACTAGTTCTTAGATTGTTATTCCTTGCCTATTAAGCAAGGCCCATTCTCATTGTATTTCATTAAGTTCCATAATAATATATGATATTATTGCTCATTTGTTTGTAAAGGTTTATGTAAAGTTATTTTGGTGAATTGCTTTCATCTTATAGATTGTGGTGTTTGATTAAATCTGAGAGTTCTTGGCTTGGTACGATCTGGTTATCGTTCCTTTTATGGTATCAGAGCTAGAAGATTGTTGTTGACATATGTATGTAAGTTTTATTTTGTAAATAAATTCAGTATATTCATTACTTGGGATTTGGTCTGTAATTTGTTACTTCATGCATTTTTATGCAAAACAGAGGCTTTGATTGGATCTGAAGGTGGGAAAACCCTAAGATCGAGTGTCTCGATCATTTCTGGAGGCAGTCAATTTTTGTGGTTTTTTTTGGTTGGTAGAGGCACCAGGTTACCTTCATTATTCCACCACACATTAGAGAGGCTGAGAATTGTAGACAGGTACATGAGGAGGATCCCAAACTATATTTTGTATGATATTTGTGATGAGACCACCATGGAAATTTTTTAAGTGAGCAACTCATGACACAATCTTGCATGTATGGAGTTTTGCAGATTGTTCATTTGGCTCGGCAGTATCAATGAGACCGGCTTGATGCAATGACATCACTTCAAAGAGCATTATGGGTCAGCATTCGTCCAAAATTTCAGGAGATTCCTATGCCATGATTGAGAATAGGCATGCTGATTTGACAGAGGGGACTTTCACAATACTAATGTTAGATATGTTAAGATGTGAGATGTAGAATATTTAGTTTTTAATTCTTGAGATTTCAGATTTATAGGCCTTGTGTTAAATAGATATGAATTTAACACATTTTTGAAGATGATACAATTCAGAGTACTTTCAGAAGATATTTTATGGATTAGATAGGTGAGTGTGAGGCATGATGATGATGTATTTTGGGCATACACATTCATGTTGATATGGGCAACTGGAAATTAGGTTGAGTTCCATGAGGAGTCAGGTTATTTTAGGCATGGATCGAGTCAAGTTGGTGTAGGCATGAATTGAGTCAAGTGATAGGAATGGATTGAGTCAGGTGATAGGTATGGATTGAGTTAGGTTGGTTTAGGCATGGAGGATTCAGGTTATTAAAATGGATGAGTCAGGTGTGTTTATGCATGGATGTTCATTTTGGTATTTTGGATAACAAATGACAATATAAAAGCATATAGATTTAAAATGTCAAAATGTTGGTTATGTATGAAAGTATGTGAAATAATATAAGTAGTAAAAGTCATGTGGTATTTGGTATATCATGTCGAGGTTTTTTATATGAACAGAAAATTAGGTAAAAAACTTGGGAAAAAACTTAGGGTAAAGAGTGGTGAGCTAACCTTCCATCTGAGCCCATGCCTTGAAGTGTTGCCTACATAGTTACTGTACTGAAAAGGGACCTCAACCGATGTAGTTCTCCCATAAGCTAGGAAATATATGAGAAGATCGAAGAATAGGTAGTGAGGTTAATAGTTAGGTTGGATTCGAGGTCATAAGTATCATGAGGTCAAGGTTGATTAGGTGAGGTGGAATATAGGTACATAGGTATTGGGTGATTTTAGGTCCATAGTTAGTGTTGATTCCAGGTCATAGGTATAATTAGGTTAGGGAAATATTGGGGTTGAGAATAGGTAGATAGGTAAAGGTGATTTTAGGTTGATTGAGGTGGGAGAAGAAAATCTCAAAAGACTAGTGTAATGAGGCTCTAGTTTTATATAAAAGATCAAAAGGTAATGAAGAAGAGGAAAGATAAGAGGGGATAAGAAATCCATCCCGATTTGAAATGGATCAAAATGTATGAAACAATCTTTAAATAGGCTAATGAACATAAGACCCTAAAGACATTACATGATTGATAATTCTAAGAGTGATGAATAGTCACATGTCACCAAATTGTTGTAGGTTCAGTAGGTCCCTTGAGGTATGAAGTGAAATGCAATGGGTAAGGAGGTGCAGGTAATTGGGTCATAAAATGGGAAGTAGAATGCCTTGGGCAATAGGGCCAAGATCACAATAGGCAAGTCCATGACAAAAAATCTTATTTTTCTTTTCTTTTTTTTTTGATTTTTTAGATAAAAATCATTGTGGGGAAGTCTATACCTGAGGAATATATGTCTCCTTGAGGTCTATTAGAGTAGGTATTTACCTTAGCTCATGTTCACCTAGGTACTTTATTTACTTTATTGTATTTATCCTCACCCACTTATGTAGTGTGGATATTTCACTGGAATTATCTTATTTAGATATTAGGAGATATTATCTAGCCATAGGTAGTTCTTTGTTGATCCCTGATGGTATTAGTAATTTTCCTTGATCTATGGTATTGACTTTATCCCCATGATGTCTAGTTTCTCCTAAATTTATGGTCTTAACTAGTTCTTTGATGACTAGTTATTTCCTTGATTTATGGCTTGATCTATGACCTTGATTAGTTCTTAGATTGTTATTCCTTGCCTATATAAGCAAGGCCCATTCTCATTGTATTGCATTGAGTTCCATAATAATATATGATATTGTTCTCATTTGTTTGCAAAGGTTTATGTAAAGTTATTATTGGTACAATTACTTTCATCTTATAATCGTGGTGTTTGATTAACATCTAATGTTCTTGGCTTGGTATGATCTGGTTATCATTCCTTTCATGGTATCAGAGCCCTTCATGGAGATTGTTGTTGACTCCATAATTGTAAGTTTTATTTTGCAAATGAATTCTTTGTATATTCATATATTTGGGATTTTGTCTATATTTTGTTGATGCGTGCATTTTTATGTAAAACAAAGGCTTTAATTGGATCCGGAAGGTGTGAAAACCCTGAAATTGACTTTAAACTTGGCCATTCTGGGGGCTAGTCATTTTTTTGGGTTTAGTGGAATACACAGGTTGTCTAGAGGATTTGCTAGTCACATCAGCTTAAGTGAGATCCAAAAATTTTACTGGGTTTTGTGGACTTGTGCAGATTCTTAGTTGGTGTTTTTTATGGTACGTGCAGATCATTTTCAGGTTGCGTGCAAAGAATCTTCCTGAAGCTTTCCTTTTTGGCAGGGGTCCACGGATGCTATGAGGATGATTTTTATATTTCAAGAAAATCTGTAGGTTGCTATTTTGAAGGCTAATAAAGGTCAATTTTTACACAGTCCAAAAATAGTAATTTTTACTAGAAGAAACATATTGGATGTGACTTTCTCATGTCAACATTGCGACACACCCTAGAATAGTAAGTTGTGCAAACACCCATTAAAATCCTAGCCCTTGTCATATGGAATGGTCATATGAGGGCTTAAACTTGTGATTCCTACTAGTAGGTGCTTAACTTAGCCCCCTTTAATTTTATTTGTGTGGTGAATTACAATAACAATTTATTTTACACCTTATATAGTGGCAACTAAAATAAATAATAGAGCAATAATAACCATAGTAAAAAAAGTTGTAACTTTTGATCGGTAACTCGGTTTTGAGTGTCATTTTTTGAAAAATGTAATTGTTTTTTCATGCTCTTTCCATTGGAGTTATTTATTTTTATAATTTTAAAGACTTGAACTATAATTATAAAGTGCCAAATATGGAGGGGTGTTGTAATCAATTGTGGACACAATTTCGGCTGAGCCCGATGTCCTAAAATTTTGGGAGTTTAATTTTATACCTATCATGGATTCTGAGAATGATATGATTTTCTATGAAGTATGTGAGACTTCAAGGAGGATATTGTAAAATTTTTGGAAGAAAATAGATCACTCAAGAAGTGAAATTCTCTTCTACAATCACTCATTCACAATAAGGATACAATAATACACTTGCAGAAAAAACTTGCTATCCTAAGCATCACCATCATATTGTGGACATTCATATCCATGTTGCTAGTCCACTTGCAGCTATTGCTCTTGTACCCACTGACCTTGATCTGTCAGTTTTTGAGCTGTGCTCCTGATCTTGATGCTTCTAAACCTATTAGGCTTGTTACTACATGTTCTTCTGGGTCTGTGCCTATTGCAGTTACACATGTTGTGTATCCTACTTCTGCTCACATGCATGGCTCTTTTGAGAAGCATACCACTGCAGTCAGTTCTCGCATGCTCCATTTCTATGGGTTTCACTAGAGGAGTCATTAGCAGACATTCACAGGGTATTGTTTCTCCTATTCCACATGTTAAGTGGAATTCTCACCATGGCATTAGTTTTCGAGTAGATACTTCATTGGGATCACACATTAACAGAGATCCTTTTTTTGTTCACTCGACTCTTTCTAAGGATCATGAGCAACACATGAGTTCTGTACCTTCACTCAGGCTTGAGAAACCTGAGATTTCATCTGTCAGACATGATCAACCTGACACACATTCTTGATGTTTTTTGCATGCACCCATTGTGCATTTTGCACCAAGTCATATGTAGGCATCTTCTTCATCCATCCATGTGTTGATTTGGGGTGGATATCTGATCACTCGTGGAGGTGACATAGGCATTCATTGAGAGGACTCTACAGGCATGGCTCCTCCACCATTCAGCCTCTTGCTCCACTTTTTATACCTTCTGCATTGTAATGCTCCTTGTTTTGAGCATTTTTCTTTAGCAGGTGTAGTGTATCTCTCTTGTTTGTTGAGAGATTTTGTATCTTTATTTTCGACACTTTTGGCATGTTGACAGTCTCTCTTGTGGGGGAGCTATTTATGTGGAGCCCATTGTTATTTTTTCAATGTTTGAGTCATTTTTTTGACAACTCATATAGATTTGTAGTGCCACTCCACCCATTCAGTAGTATGGGAGGGTGTGGTGTTGATCTTTGGGTTTTGTGTCCTTGCCTTGTTACTTCTTCACTTTAGATTTTGTGTTATTATTCCTTGCCTTGTTACCTTGGTTTTTCTTGGATCATGACACTCCTTGTATTTTATTGGATTTGGATTTTGTGTCCTTGCCTTGTTGCTTTGGTTATTGTTCTTGGATCGTGGCACACCTATTTGTAGTAGTTGATCAAATTATGTTTGGTGTTTTTTTTGCACTTTTGACATCACTCCATTGACAGTCTCCTTGTATGGAGCTATTCTGGTGAAGCCCAGTGTCAGTTGTTTTTGAGTTTTGTGATCGAGCAGTGGATTCAGACCATAGTGCACACCAAACTTCTTCAATATTGTATGATTTTTTTGAGCCGAGCTTCTTGGGATGCCTTGCAGTGGATTTTTTCTCTCATTACTTTGTTATTACTGGTTTTGGGTACCTTGCAGGTGTCCCTTTTTCCCAGTTATTGTACATGAGTACCTCATCAGGCCTAGTTGTCGGGACTCATATTGTGGACATGCCACTTCTATTTTGGCCCCTAGCTTCACTTGAGGGGGGTGTTAGAGTAGGTATTTACCTTAGCTCATGTTCACCTAGGTACTTTATTTACCTTTATTGTATTTATCCTCACCCACTTATGTGTGTGGATATTTCTTTTATCTTATTTAGATATTAGGAGATATTATCTAGTTGTTAGGTATAGTTCTTTCATTGATCTATGGTATTGACTAGATCAAGATGTCTAGTTCTTTCCTGAATCTATGGTCTTGACTAGTTCTTTGATGACTAGTCTATTCCTTGATTTAAGACTTGATCTACGACCTTGACTGGTTATTAGATTGTTATTCCTTTCCTATATAAGCAAGGCCCATTCTCATTGTATTTCATTGAGTTCCATAATAATATATGATATTGTTTCTCATTTGTTTGCAAAGGTTTATGTAAAGTTATTTTGCAAATTACTTTCATCTTATAGATCGTGGTGTTTGATTAGCATATGAGTTCTTGGCTTGGTATGATCTGGTTATCATTCGAGACTATAAGAAAGCATTTGGTTCTTGTTGAGAAGGAAAGGGTGAACAACCATGGGATAAACCATCTAAAAGAAAATGAAAATATCCATTCTAGAGGATCCATGCCATGTGCAAAGCCGTGGTGCACATATTTAAGATAAGGCAACAGGGTGATGGGTAATCACATGATTCTTGTTTAATCAAAAGGGAGATGGATGGAGTGGATAGCACTCAAGGGACAAGCCTGTAAAGATACACAGGGTGAGGTAGGACAATGAGTCAACAATATAATGGTAGAAGATGTAATGTATTAAGAGGCTCAAGTTCGGGTTTACCATTAAGCGAAACAAATTTCGATAGTAACCCAATCCATAGGTATGAGTTAATGTATGGTCCAAGTTAATTAGGAGTGAATAGATCCCCGTTTACTTTTCATCTGCTTTAGTTACGTGTTCTATTTTCCATAAAATAGGTTATTAATGTTGGAAGGTTCATTCATGAACACGTTTTTCATCAGCACATTTGATACGTTTTTAGAATTAATAGGTGATCGTAGAGCATTAAGATGACGTTCATATAATAACTCTAGTTGTGTCTAAGTGATCCTAACAAAATTCATCATCACTAAGCATTTATGGATTGAGAAATGGACAAAGTCTCACTAAGATATGGACTTTAGAGGCATTGATTTAAAACACTTGGTACCTTAGACCAATGAAAAGGGTGTAGCCATAGTGGAAGTGTGAATACTAGTGTGGTAATGCACATAGAGTTAAAATGAATGTGTGTATGCCAATCCTTCCCAGTATCGTCAACCATTTCATGATAATTTTATTTAGTCAAGTTTTGTTATGGATTCGGCTTTTGGCTCATTTTCTTTGTGGGTAATAATTGTGAGGAAAACTAAGCTGAATGCTAAAGGCATCACAAAGTTTTTACAATGTTTTATTTTTTAATTATTTTCCCATTATCAGAGATGAGGTGATGAGGGACACCAAAGTGACAAATGATGTGATCATTAATGAACTCACTTAATTTTCTCGGCTTTTTAGATTTAAGTGGTCATGGCTTATACCCATTTAGTAGGGGATTCGGTAGCAGTTATGATCCATCCTGATGTCATTGAAGAATGAGGATTGATTTCTCTGATAAGATCCAAACCCCATTGAGAGAAGGGCCAAAGGTCATGACCTCAACCTCTAAGGCATGACTGGGAGTATGATGAAGGTTGGCATGTTGCACACATCTTCATTGCAGGTGCATGACATAGTCACAACAATCATGGTTAAGTGTTGAACACAGTAATAGCCTAGGTGATAGAATGATTCCTTAGTATGATTACAAGGTCCACTATTAAGTGACCTCCACATATGCCATCATGAACTCCTTGATGGTTATATATTGTTGTAATTTCAAAACTTGTTAGGCATCATAAGAGACATAACATAAAAGTCTGTCATTATAGCAGGAGTCCCCCATTCTAACAAGATGGGAGACCTTAATTAAGGAAGGCATTGTTGTCCGATTATAGGTGAGATCAGGAGGTAAAACTTTGATTGAGGGAAATGGTAGTCAGAGTATCTTGATTATACCAAAGGTGAAAATAGGGTCAGGGGTATCAGTTCCAAATTGAGTATTGCATCATGAACGTATAGTAATTAGGTAAATGGAGGCTATTTAACAGTGACAAATATTTTGGAATCGGTAGGGGAAGAGGGTATTTGGGAAGCTAAATTGGAGCATGGTGTCTGCAAATTTTTTGGTTGGCTTTGGGATGGTTTGAAGAAAACTAATGCATCAAAGGTTTGCAGTTCAAAAGTATGCCTACATGATGTTTTATACTTCTTGAAGTATCTCGTTACAACATTGGTACCATACCATTGACTTTTGGTTGGTAATGTATTTCAAATCAATGTGAATCACCAAAGATGTTGGTTGGATTTGACATCAAGGGCATAGGCAGTTGTAGATATCTAGTACGAGTGCTATCGTACCTCAAAAATGATCATTGTATACAAGTATAATTCATTGGTCTCAGTTTGGGAATACAAAGGCATGGGTTCTTGATCTAAGATGGATTCATTGATAACATGAGCTCCACCCCACTTTGACATAGTTGGAATGTGTCTAAGAACCAATATCATTTGATGTAAGGGTTTCATCCAGGGAATAGGGTAGCATATGTCACGATTTATCTGGAAATTCAAAATTCAGAGGGTTAGTACACATGTCTATTGGCAATAAGTCCGTAGCATGCCAATTTTAGATAATATCCTTGGGGTCATCCAAATGGATTGATGGTGAAATGAATTACAAGGTCTTGATCAGCTAAAAGCCATGCATCATTGTTTGTCGCTTCTGATTAATTGATAGGGTCATGTATACATGAACTAGTAATACTCAGTGTTGGTCACAACAATTTTTTTGGTTGAGTAGGTGATGGTGGAGTTTAGTGGCGATAAAAACTGAAAGGCTAAGATCAATAGTTTTATAGATTATTGACCTATCTGTGTTTCATAGATCCAAATTTGTACGGCTTATTAATAAACTACATTTTCCCTATGATTGTATCATTCACGATGAGTAGCATTGGTACCAAGGATGTTGATCAATTGTATCCTGATAACCTATAGGTAAAAAGGTTTATCATCATTATATGATGGAATGAGTATTCATTTGGTTTTAGAAGGTACATTGTTTTTGGGCCTCAAAAAGTTTTGTGACAATTATCATCCCATTTAAAGGAGACATCCTTCACAAGAAGATGATGAAATGGTTGACTCCAATATGATAATATGTAGAATTAATGATCTATACGGAAAGCATGTTATGATGAAATTTACCATAGCAAATTAGCTATCAAGTTTTTTGAGGTTCGTGACAAGATTTCCAAGAATCTAAGGCCAAATGTTTAGAAGGGAATTATTGGTTCTATACCATATAGAAGGAAAAAATAAATCATTGTTTTAAATTTTCCTGAGAGGTACTGTGAAGACGCACTTTATGATTGAAGATTCAATATTTAATGAATCAATTTGGTTTCACTAGGACATCAAGGTGCTTGGTGAATAGATTTAGATTTAGCCAAGAGAATCCATCTACAAGAATTGTTAATATGCGATGCATGATTATCACCCTTAGTGTAAGATTAAGTTAACATTTAATATGTAGCACTCTAATTTTTAACTAATGACATGAAGTCCATATTGGATAGGAAAAGGTTCCTTTCAAGTATGAAGAAGTGCTTATTTCATGTTTTTATAAGTTTTTGAAGACCGCACATTTGTTCCTAGCTTCAGGGAAAGTCCGTACCCTTCCTTGATTTTGTATACCATGTATTATGGTGCACCCAGTTGTTATCAATCCATTGGAAAGGAATTTTCCCCTTGGAGAAATTGGGGGATTTTTTAAATACATTTCAAATTTTAGAGCCAGAAGTAACTGGTGCTGTTACGATGATGAAAGTGTTATGAAATTAAGCTTCAATTCCATCAATTGCTATGTTAAACATACCGATTACTTGGAAGGAAATCAGAAATTGATGCAGGTTCAGGTCTTCATTGAGGAGTCCCAACTAATCAAATTTGTAGAGGAAAGAGAGAATCCTGAATCATTTAAGTTTAAAAAGAATTTCCAGTCTCATAAAACCAAATTCATGAAATTATTATAATGAGATGGAAAATTATGGGGATCAACTCCAGTTTCAACATAGTGTAATTCAAGTGGCTTAGATGTGAGTCTAGATTTATGAGTTTTCAGAACCAATAATTTGTATGGCTTCCTAGGTATACTCCACATCCAATGGATTATCTATCTTAGGAAACTAATCAAGTCATCTAGTAGGTAGATGTCACTCAAATAGTCTATCTATTTTTACCTCCTTGGTAAAATGGACAACTGGAGGACAATGGTGATGAATTTAGTTTTTGATGTACCAAGGGGGCTTGGAATCCATTTTTCCTAACTCCTTAACAAATGAAATCCTAAAATTTAGTGAAAAAACTTGAGAAAACCAAATAAATCCACAGAGTTATGCAAAAAACTAAATCTGTGGATTGCCACAGAAATCCACACTTAGAATGTCAAGTGCCACAAGGAACAAGTGTCATTTGCAGTGCAATAAACAAGTAATCTGCAAATAAGATTTTGTTGTAGAAAACAAGTGCCACAAGAAAAATTCTACAAAATTCCATAGAAAAAATTGGTCTATAGAAAAAATTTCACCGATGCATTCCATAGAAAAATAAATCCGCAAAATGTCTGCAGAAAACTGGAAAATCCTAGAAAAAAGGAATTCAATGACAATTTTTTGCGTTAAAACTTAAAATGCCATAACTTCTGGAGAACCCGTTGCATCTATTTATACACAAATTTAGTATCATGGAAAGATATCTGTTCGACCTTAATATAATATGAGTAATAAACACTGAATAACTTGTAATATACAAATTTGACGAAGTTCATCCGAAGGATGAATAATTTATATTCATAGAGGTTACATGGCATATAGTGTTTGATATCCTATAATGGTGGAGTCAACAATCATCTTCTATCCCTCATATCTATGAATCTCTCAAACTTATCTCCTAATATCTCTCAAACATCCCTAGGATAGACTTACACTACTAAACAACTACGTGAATTGTTCTTACAACTCACTCAAATTTGAATAAAACTATTACAACTATATTATTAATATGAGTTCTATAAAATCATTATTAATAATATTACAATCTTATTTAATAATGTTAGCTTAATATTTTGGTAACATTCACTCCCCTATTGTCTAAAATTATGAATTCCCAATATACACTCCACTAATGTTGACTAGGTAGAAAAAATAATCACACTTCCTTCTACAGCTTGTTGCCCATGAGTGTGTCATGATCTGGATGGTTCTGTAGGACTTTTTTAGATCAACAACCTAAAACAAAGGATGGATTATGCAAGACAACCAACAACCTCAACAAGGATGGTTTTACAGAAACCAAAAACCTTCAAAAAAGGATGGTTTCACAGGACAACCAACAACACAAATATCATGTTGTTGTCATTTATCCATTGTGCTTTCATTTAGTCCACTATGTCCCTTCCTTCAGGGATATAAATGAATGTAGGAACCATGTTCCTTACTGAATACAACTATGAATAGAGGGAAATATAAACATTGAGACCAGTGTTCTAGTTCACTCCCTCAATGTGAACATCTCTACTTATGCAAATAGGAACTCTATGAGAATCATACTGCAAATAGATAAAATAAAAGCAAACATACATACACACACTACCACCACAACTTCATGTGGCCCCATCATTGGTGACTAATGAGAGGTCACTGATTGACCTCTAGCCTTCATTGCCTCCTTTATCCATGTGTCACTACTTACTCAGCATATTGGACCAATGGAGCTCAAATTTAAACCACCTTTGGAATATCGATGCATCTTCCCCACAAATATTTTCTTTTTTTCTAAAATTCCAAAGTAAGGTCTAGGGGCAGCAGCCCCCAATGGGGATCAAGGAGCAACACCCCTTGTAGGGTCCCAGGGTAGCCCCCAAAGCCAAGTTAACATTTTCCTTCTTTGAATTCATCAAAAGATATCATTCAGTGGGAAATACAATATTAATTCACCCCGATTCTCCAAAAACATTAGGACGTCGGGTAACACTAAAAATGCGTCTGTTGGGGGGTAAATTTTATAAATTTTTTTACAATTGTTTGACTATTTACTTGACTTGACCATACATATTCTTTTACTTTAAAAAATGTTTATGGAACAAAACATTTTAGACTCGACAATAATAATTGAATCTATTTTTAAATGATATGACTCAAAACAAGTTATAATAAACAATGACTTAACTATTTAAAAAAACCACATCCTAAAATGCATGCACAAATTCTTATCTTTTTTGAGTCTCATGCTCAATCTTCAATATATTACCAAAAATACTGAATCATACGCACATAATTGAATTGTGCACATGTAGAGGAGATGCTATAAATAATGTGCTGAGTTGGGAAGGTTTTCCCGGAAACCCAAATAGTAATTACATGTAGTTGGAACTTTGAGCTCAATAATGGAGGGAGTTGCTTCAGCTGTTAGAAACCCATATAGGAATCCATTGTGATAGTATGGAGCTATGCATATGTACTTTGATAAATTTGCATTCATTGGAACAATATAATGAGTCTCCTCACGATTTAATTTGAAATCTTACATGACCACCAAAACTATTGATAAGAATATCAAAGCCTTCCCACAATTACTGTACGATATTGATGGTGTATAATTTTTCATGGAAGAAAATATTGACACCTATATCAGATGAGTTGATCGCTATCCACACAACTCTAACTGATTCTTCATTAAGCCAAAAAACTTGGACTTTCACTAGACGTTGGAAGACTAATAACATGGTTATCATTAGATGCATATGTGTGGTCGTCTGAGATGGTGGATCTTAATGCAGAGGAGTCTTGGTGAGGCCACAAAGTGTTAATACAATCAGAGATTAGGCTAAATGCCATAGTCAAGGAAGAGAAGAAGTCAATGCTCCAAAAAAAAGGGTTACATGAAAGCTCTTCCACGTATGGCTTTCCTTCTTGATTTGATAGAAATATGAAATGACGGTGTGAAGAATGCGACAACTTTAATGTCTAGCTAGAATTCAAAGTTGAACAATGAATACTGTTGGTCATCAGATAGGACTTTTTAGAAGAGCAACAGTCAGGGGATAGAAGTCCCTCCTCTTTAATGGGAGAGGTTCCCTTATTCAGAAACGAACTTATTTACAAATGTACAGAACATTGTTTTATGGTCGAACTTGGATTTTATGAAAGTGTTTTCCACAAGGATCATCAATCACGCAAGGACTGAGGAAAGGGAAAAAGGAGATGAGCAGAATAACAACATTCAGAATTATAGATAGCAGAATAATTCCTCCTGTATGCGAAGCTTCAAAGAATTTAAGACAAGATCATTTGCGTTGGCTGAATGAGATTAAATTTAAAGACACAAAGTTCCATAAATAACCTTCTTCAGATTTATTAATCAAGGACACAAAGTTCCTTCTTGGTTGTACAAGATCACTATATTTGCAAAACTGAACAGTATGCAATCAGAGAGACTAACGAGTTAGGAACAAAATGATCTTCACGATATTAAAGGAAAACACAGAGATAACAAGAATTAGATAGACAAAGAATGAAAAGCCCTTTTGTATTGATTTCTTTAAGAGCTATTTACACTTTCAGCAAATATTCCAAGTTCTTCCTCCTCCATAAAATGGCGTGGAAAGGCCATTATATAGATTACAAGTCAGTTACTCTTCGTAACCGTTTCTTTTAACTAGAGAATAGTTAAGTACCGCCAATTGCAATACCTTAACTAATTACAAAGAATACGAAAAGAAAGGAAAGAAGAGGAAAGGAAGGAGAAGGAGACAGGTGGCCGGCTACTGGGAGGGACCCACTGTCTTCAGAATCCACTGCCTGAACTTCTTCAATGACTCAGCTATATCTCTGCCACGAGGGACTGACGTGTTGGTTGCAGACTGAGTCCAAAATCCCAGACATTTCTCCATCTCTTTATCAAACTCGATGTGAGTATGATAGTCTTTGTTTGCTTCTTCAATGGCAGACTGAAGAGAACAAATTTCCTTTATCTTGTCCTTAGAGATGGAGTCTTCCTTGAAAAGATTATCTTTGACAAAAGCTCTGAACTGAGCTTTGATTTCTTGCAAGGACAAGGGAACGCCAGAGTTTTCATCCTGAAGATGACAATGCATATCTTTGAACGCAGCAGCTGCCAATGTCTTGAAAGCTTCTCCCTTCTGCCAGCTATTCTTCATTTCTCCTACAGCTTCCTCCAGGACTTTGATTTTCCACTCCACGCTGTAGACCCAAGATTTTGACAGATTGTCCTTAGCATCATCGAAAATCTTGTTCGCCAGTAAGATGTTCTCATCTGTCTGGCCCATGAGGCGAAGGTCTACAATGCAACTACTCCAGAGCTTAAGCTCTTTATCCATTACCCCAATAGTAGAGGACAGCTTCTGTTGCAAATTATCTACCTTTCCATGTAGCTTAAAAGCTTCATCGATGAAGTTTAGTCTAGACAACAAGCATGTCATCTACCATGGCTTCGATAGCTCTGCCATAGACAGAATACTTGTGCATATCTTTAATACTTTGCACTTCATCTTGGCTTAGAATTACAGGAGGCGGTAGAGCAGTCAAGGGGGTAGGGTCCAAAACTTTGTCCTTAGACAAAAGTGACTTGATAAAACTCGTGAGAACTTGGGCTTGTTCTTCTAGCTGCTCAATCATCTGCTGCCCTTTCTCTACCCTTCCAATGACCCTTGTGACTGTTTCCTGGAGGTTATGAATCTCACCTTCAGGAGTAGACTCTCCCATAGGGATCCTTGCAAGGAATTGGCACCTCACTGTCTTAACTTTCTCTGAGAACGATGATGTTCTCTGCCCCATAGGCAACTCTGCCATGTTTCTTGGAGGTCATTCTCTGCAGGCTCCTTCTTTTACCTCTTTTTTGGAGTTTCTTGCTTGTATACCTGGGTAAGATATGGAGAAGGTAGACCTACAAGTGCCTGAGCTATTGAGGCAGGAGGGGTTTCATTGGCTAGTCCCAGACTTCTAGAACGATGCTTCCCATTATGGGTGTCGAATCAATTCTTTGGAGTGGAGTTCTCCTGAGTGCTCTTTGAATTCTCGATCTTGCTTACTGAACACAGATCCCTGGTTTCTGATTCAAGACTGGGGCAAAATCCAGCCAAGATGCAATTCTTTCTTTCTTGTTCCAATCCTGCCTTTTATCATCGCACGAAAGACAAGGGTTGCGCTGGGTATACTGCAGGTAAGGGAATGTGTAGCTTAATCACAGAGTGCGTCAAATCCGGGGATATTTCAAATGTGAAGGTTAAGAAGAACGAATAAGAGCTATAGAGCATAGGAGAAACCTCAGGAACTGTGGTACATCCACTTGTAATTGTTGGATCAATTTGCAGAAAGGGAGAGAACTCTCGCCACAAAAGGACAATATGGCCGTCGTGTGCTGTCAAGTGAGATACTGCAGCGGGTTCGGAATTGTGGGGCAATGAGGAGGCAGGGTAACCCCACCGACAGCGGCCAGAATTTGCCTTCTGTAAACTCGATGCCAATGTGCTGTGATAGGAGGAAGGTTCTAGGTCGTTGAAATGTTCCCTTTTCAATGAGACTTCTTTCAAGTCAAATACATGGGTCTCTTAGGGTTGAAGGACACAGTGAAACAAAGCTAAGCTAGTCCAGTACAGGAGATCCAGGGGCTTCAATCTTTCTAGGGCGTTTAACTCGAGAGCCGTCATCGGTGCTTGCACAGGTGGCTCTCGTTGGTGCAGTGAGAGTTGGTCCCAGTAAGAGAATATGAGGATAGGAAAAGATCGTACCACAATGTTCTAGAAAAAAATCTTCATCTTTGTGATCTCTTGTACAAGGTAAACTAGTGAGCCACGGAATGAATAGAGGACCAGAGAATGCTCATGCGATATCTCAAATCAAGGCCATTTTTGGTCGTTGCAAGAACATGTGGAATCCGTAGAGGAGGTTTCTCACCAAGCCATCAAAGCCGGATATAATGGGCAAGCAGAGGGAAGCTATTGGGAGATAACTGTCGGGAAGGGAGGGAGGGTCCTGCTCCTCAGGTTGGGGGGGGGGGGGGGTTTTGTTTGTTTGTTTTGGGCGTATATAATTTCCTTAACTTCATTACACTCTTCTCCATATTGTGATATCAGGTTCATCTTCTTCGTCTGAAAACCTCCTGCAAGTGTCACCTACCTTTTTTTCGACGCATCTACCACTACATGTTGAAGGCATATTGACCCTTCTGAAATTCCGATTGCTGTCTCTCCTAGGGTGAACTGCGGGCACTGGCATACACTGGAATCGTCTTGTGTTCGCAGCATGTAGGAAGCCACACCATTTCCAGTGACGTGCTATGGGTATACTCATATACAAGTCATGAAGAACTGTCTTTGTTTGTTGCACATTGGATAGTTTGCTCGGGCCAAATTCAATGCTTATGTTTCTGCCCAATTGATGTTTTTTTTTTCGTTCCCCCTTCCCGCCCCCCCCGTTTCCCTCACAACAAACGATCTACACACCATGCTGATGAGCGGGCACCTCGCAGAAAGTGAAACTCCATTTGTTTTGAGGGAAAACCCATACAACCCGAGCCAGCAGGATTATAAAAATCTTGACAATTCTTCATTGAAATAATCCGCCCTGAAGAGGTTTTGGTCAGACGAGAAGCTCCTTTCCTCCCTAGGGTTCTAACCAAGACCTCGCCACTCGAGCTTTCTTTTATATTCACTGTCTTGGTCGAACAATGGCCTTTCATGCTTTATCAAACATACTCCTCCAAACTCTCACCCCACCTTTGGTATCATTTTGTTCTTTTGCTCTTCCTTGCCAAGGCCCTTCTGATCAGTTTTTCTTTCTTCTCCTTAGGGTGACGGCTTGGTCCGAAGCCATGCTCTCACGGGCAGGTTTCACTTCCTTGCGAAATAATCTGTGTTCCAAATTCCCTGCAACTTCGCACTTTCGTAAGAATTATTCTCGTTTCGTATATTCCAACGTTTTCTTTCGCTTATCTGCTCTCTCGTACCCTCTTTTCCTTAGCCCATTTGTAACTGATGATCCTTTGTGGAAAAAAATTTCGTGGTATCCCAAGTTCACCATAAATGACATCTGTATATTTGTAAATAAGTTCGTGTCCTAATAAAACGGGAACCTCTCCCATTAAAGAGGAGGACTTTCCTTGCCCCTTGAAGTTGTTCTTCTAAAAAGTTCAAAGTCCTATTTGAAAACCACAGTGTTCTACAAATCTCAAAAGCGGAGAAGATCTTCTTGTGGATTCTATGATCATTTATACAACATGTGCAATGAAGTTTCACTTATTCACTTCCACTTTCCTGATCCCACAGATTCATGGCTGCGAGTTCCCTGCAACCTAGTAAATGAGCTAAGCAAAAGGTGTTCATTGGAAGCATGTGGAAGACAAATGTTCATCACGATTGTTCAAAGACATGTACAACTCCCTGCCAAACCTTTTTTGGTCGGTTTTTCCATGGGGCCGGTGTAATCAAATTTAAGACTTGTTTTTTGGAATGATCAGTCCTAAAATTGTTAATTTAAATGGATATGCTAATAGACTTATTGATTTTTAGGGTATTTTGCGGGGCTAATTATTCATGCCGTGAACCTCTAGAAGGAAGAAAATTATGTATTGAAACTGTGGGAAGTTTAGATTCTTTCAACTAGCAAAAGCAGCAGATCCTAATTTCACATGGACGGTGTAGGGAGTTGATTTTCTTGAATCCCTGTGGAAGTGGGAGAATCATTTCTCGTACGTTTGAGATAGGCGGACCCCATTTCATGGATACGCATGGTATTATTGTATAATTTACAGGTGTTGTTATGGAACATTGGATATTATTATAAGTACTTTCTATTTTTGGAGTTGGTTTCATAAGTGGTTAGAAAAGTCAAAGGTCACTGAAGTGCTTATTTAATGATCCGTAAAACCCGAACTACTTGAACAACTTTTGGGTTTATAAAGGAAGTCAGGGGGGCTCATTGGTAAGGGTTGAATTTAAGAGAGGAAGAAGGACTACTTTTGTTGAAGCTTTGTTTCAAGAAGAAAATTTGTTTTTTGTAAAAACATTTTGAGTTAATGGAAATACGAACATTGTGTCTCATTCATGTCTCTGGTAAATTTGGTGTTCTTATGTGTCTTAGATGTTAGGTGTTAAATATTACATGAAAATTATTCTTCTTTGGATCTTATTGTCAACATTAGTAATCAGTGTTTCTAGTTCACAGTGATCAAGCTCTGATGTCTGCTTCGATCATATGTGTTCCCTTTTACATGTTCGTGTTTAAATAACTCAAAACTCAGTTTATTGGGTTGGTTATTAGCTTTCCTCTTCATGCAATATTAGGCTCTATTTTTACCTCTAACTCGTGCATGCTCTCAGTTCATTCCATTCCACTCCTTTTCCCATTCTTCATTCCATGCCTCATCACTTTTCTTTCATTGATGTTCCAAAACACCCCCCACATACAATTTTGAATGTACAGATGTAAATACGGTTTTGGCTTTCAATAAAGTTATCCTCACCTTCATTGAGGAGGGACTTCATTCACACACTATTGCATGTCATTTGCATGCATGAAAATCCATATGCTAACAGAGCCCTTTCCATAATGGATAGGACTCTTATGTGGACGAACTCTCAAGAAGACTTTGTCACCCACTGAGAAGTGACAATCGATCCTCTTGGTGTCCGCATACACCTTCTGGCGTGCTCTATCCTACTCAAGACGTTGTCTAATCAGGAACAACCTGCTGCTCTAAATCCTTAAGATAAGTTGGACCCAAAATAATCCTATCATCTTAGTCTGTTCCAAGCTCAAGGTGTACTGCAAGGTCATCCATTACAAGCCTGAAGGGAGCCATGGCAAATGGGCCTATGATAAAATTATTGTAGGAAAATTCAAACTTCAATGCAAATAACCTCCCACATCTTTTACTGGTTCCATCACATACAGCCTCAACATGTCCTCAAGAACCTGATTAACCCCTCTCTGTCTTCCCATCTGTCTCTAGATGATATTGCCAAACTAAAATAAATCTGTGTACCCAAGGCCTCCTAAAAAGAGTCCAAAAAACTAATTGTAGATGGTTTCTTACAGTGATATAGTCCTTCGAAATCCCATGCCAATCTGACAATATCCTCCATAAACACTCTGGCATGGTTGTGCATTATAGGTACCTCTGGTTGGGGAGAAATGCCGCAACCTTGGTCAACTTATGCCACAGTGACCATAATGGCATCATGACGATAAGAGGGAAATAGGAATTCATACTATGGAAAAATCCATGAAGATAATCCCATTCCACGGGGAATGTCATGAGGGGTATAAGAGTCATGTGGGATGAGATGCTCGCATTGACTCTTGACATCAAGAAAAACGTGCCCTACAAAATCCGCTATGTCCCAAAAAAGACCTGGCAAATTAATAGAACTCTCTCAAATCGGCCTTGCATCTTCTTCACTCCGCTATGATAAGTATGGGGCTCAATGAGCTTCAGTATGGATGAAACTATGTAGATCACCTACCTTAAGTACTAAAGTGTATGAACTAAGCCAAACCATTCTTGACTCTAACATGCATCCTGAATATATCACTCAAAAGAACCTGAGAATCTAACATTGACTAGCAAATATAAAAACCTTCATCGGGAAGAGTCAAGTATCCTGCCTCTCAAATTGAACTGCGTGTCAAAGAAGCAAGCACATGCCACATCTACTAAGTGCATCTACAACAACATTTTCTTTCCCCTTGATATACTAGACCTCCATGTCACTACTCAAAGAACTCCATTCCAATGCCATTGACGAGCGTAGAGAGTTCGGCTTTTGTGAGAGAAGATATGTGTAAGCTACAATGATCTGTCATCAGATGAAAGGTCTACCAAAGGAAATGAACCAATGCACAAGTGCAGAAAAACTGTTACAAGCTATAAGTCGATGAGTAGGATAGTGTTAAGCTCGTATAGTCCTGAGCTTGAGACTCACAAGCAAACCTGACGATCATGACATAAGAACTTCTCCCAACCCTCTAGTGATGCATCAGTGCCAAACAACAAAAATCCTCTGTTGGGTCTAGGACTGCCTAAAGATGGGGTGTTAATGGTTAGCCTTTCCTTAGCCAACTGAAAGTCCTGCTCTATTTTTCTGACCAATCACACTTCTTCCCTTTCCTCCTGAAAGAGAAGTAATAGGGTGAGCAATCCTAGAAAAGTCTGCAAAAACTGTAATACTACCATGCTAAACCCATAAAAAGCTCCTCACCTCAGTGACTGATGTGGGTGTGGCCATCCCACGCTGCCGGACCTCTTAGAGGGATTCTATGGAGATACCCTCACCTGATTGATATGCTTCAAGATTGAAGTTCTATCTAAAGAAGCTGCATTTTTCCAAGTCCAACAACTTATGATCTCTCAAAACCTGAAGACCTGCATCAAATGTTCATCATCATGTTCTACTCAGAACAGAATAAAATCAAGATGTCATAAGGAACACTAAAAAACAAGTGATCCTAGAATGTCTTGAATACTCCATTCATGAGGCTCATGAAGATAGCTAGCGGCATTGGTCAAACCAAATGGAACCACTGTGAACTCATAATGCCCATAATGTGTGCGAAAAGTTTGTCTTATGAATGTCTGCCATCTTTTTTTTTGAAAGCACAACTGATGATACCCGACTGAGATAGATTTGGAGAACACGTTTAGCTCCCGCATTGATCAAACAAGTCATCATCATAGGGGTCGGATAAAGGTTCTTTATTGGGACTTTGGGAGCTGTCTGAAAATTAAACAAAGCCTGCTAGAACCATCCTTTTTCTTCACAAAATGGCATGGCGCTCCCTAAGGAGATACACTAGGGCGAATGAGAACCTTCTTAACAACTCCTCTAACTGAATTTGAGGCTCCTGAAGCTTGAAGGCGTCATCTGATAGGGTGCCATAGAAACTGGTCAGATCCAGGGCACTAAGTCAATGGTTGAAAACCTCTTACTAGGGGTAAACCAGAAGCTCTCCTGGAAAAACACATCTGTATACTCCCTACAAAACTATGTGAATCATCCAAGGGGTGAAAATGCTCTAGAGTACGTCCAAGATGTCACTGATAGTGATAGCCAAACAACTGGGAAACCCTTACGCATGCTCCACTGAGTTGCTTAGCTGAGATCATGCATTAAGGAAAATGGGTCTCTGAACATCCTGAAATCCAACTGCACTACCCAATCATCATGACACTCAATGAACCTTCTCTCTACAATCCACCTTGGCTCGATGAGCCTTGAGCCAATCCTACCAACACATACCTGATAGGATCCAAAGGAATAACCTCAGAGGTCAAGTCTAGTGGAGAAGGGACTCCCAAATGAGTACACAAATCTCCACATAAAAGTCCACAACGAGTTTAGCCCCAGAGGACAACTCAAACCTGACCCAATATCGACTGCTGCCACCACTTAGGCCCCCACTGGTCTACAACAGAAGGAGATATAAAAGAATCAGAAGCACTGAAATCAAAAAGTACTGCGCAGAAATACCCCTGATTACCGGTATCGCAATGATGTGGCCCTGATGCTCAACCTGGTGGTTGCAAACAGTTGCATACACACAATGGGCCCCCAACCCCCGGTCCCACGTTTCACCCACATCTGCATCGGATCTAGGAGCCTCTCAATCCGTAGTAGTGGGCTTGAGACTTGAGAAGACACCTATGAACATAATGGTCTAGGAGCCCCACACATAAAACATCCTCCTAGACCCTCTAAGATGGGGTCCCTCTGTGCTCTGGCGAATGAACTTACCGGTCCAACCATAGCAGATACTACGCTGAGCGTAGTTGGCAGTGATGAGTACCCATCCTCCTATCTCTAGACCCACCAAAACCACCTCTAGACCACCTCGTCTAAAACTCTGAGGTCTATCTTACATCGATATGGTTGTCATGATGCTGATGTCACCTGCCAATGGGTGTGGAGGAGCTCTAGAGGGGGCGAGCCCATAAAGAATCCTCCTCTCGGGGGTGATTGCCACTCACACTGCTCTCTAAATCTAGAATTCCTGTCCTATCCTGGAACTGGATCTTGTTTCTATCTCTGTGCTCCTGAGCCTGGTCCTATTCTCCTCAGCCAAGTAGGCATTCTAAATGACCTTCTGGTGTGTGGGGCAGGAGATAACATTCATAATAGCTCATGCTATATCTGGCAATTTAGGTCCCGTTGAATGAACCTTTGTACCTGTAATATATCGTCTTGCAGGTGTCTACATACTGTAAAGAATATCCAAGAACATGCTCTCTACAAAAGCCACTGAGCCAGAACCCTATCGTACGTGGTGAACTCATCGATCCTTTTCTGCACCAAAAATGCTCTAACATATACCGGCCGATGACTCACTCCTCAAACAACTCTCAGGTCACTATAGCTCGAGTCAAAGGAGCTTCCGTCTCATTCCTCACCAAACTCCTGCTGCATCTCGGAGGAAATGTATGGTGAACTAGCTTTGACATTGCTCTCAGGGGAGTGAAAGCCAAAAGCAGCTATCCAAGGTAAGGAGAAAGGACTCCACCCAAAGCCGTCGTCAAACCAGTCAACGAGGTGGCGAAGGCGAAAAAGAAGGTCTTGAATCACACTACCTTGTGTCTGAATCCTGGTGATGTGGTCAACAGGTGAAAAAGAGGTCGCTATCCCAAATGGTCCCTCAAGTTGTGTGATCGCTATGACGAAGCGAGGCCACCCTATCACAAGGATGGAAGGACTGCGGTGACCTCTCTCGTTCCGAATGTAATGCCTCAGGAGGTCTGGATGTGCATCTCGCCAAACAACTCCTCATCTCCCAATTGAAGTCCTCTCTATCGGCACCTATGGTGGGGAAGATGCTCCTATTGACGCCTATCAGCTAATGCAAGGTCTACCAATATCTGAGGCCAAAAATCGGGGGGTTGTCGGCGGCTCGCGCGTAGGTGCACGACGTCCCAAAACCTTGAGCCAATCATCCCTCTTGGGGCTTATCCGGAGCCCGAGATAAAAAAAAATTATAAACTTTCTAAATGTTTGTTGGAGCTTTTATTATTATTATTACTATTTTAATATATTTTATTGTTATATAATTTATAAAAATAACACCAGATGCAATGCCCTTTTTGTTAATATTAATTTCTAAAAGTAATTAATTTTCCCAAAATAAATAACAACTACCTAATAATAATTTAATTTATTTTACCCTAATCAAACCCTGGGTTAGATTAAAATTCCACTCTAGAAAAAAAAAATAAAAAAAAATAATTTCCCCCTTTTTATTAATTTTACCCACATTCCACCCCAAAATTAATTTTCATTCACCATAAAATGTCCTTGAATTAAGAAGGTAGGATTGAAGGAGGAACCTCGGAAGATATAATCTTGCCGCCATTGATTTTGATTTGAATCACCCTATAAAGTGCCCTAAATTTCCTTTTCTCTTTTCTCTCTTTCTTTTCTCATTGTTGTTTCTTCCTCTTTTACTTTCTATTTATTTTCTTTGTTTTCTCTTGTGCAGGTGGAGGCGCTATAGAATATTAGCGCTTCATGGAGTCTATTTTTCTTTTGTGAAATCCATATCATATATAGATTATAATATATTCTTTATTAATATAGATGATAATATAGTATGTATTTTATCTCTGAATCTTGATTGAGGAAAACGCAGGTTTGAGAACATAAATATATGTTTTTTTTTTATATCACTGATACAATATATTTGTTTATTGTATTTTATTTTTTTTTTTCCTGGAGAAAGGTTTATAGCAAGGGTGTTGAGGTAGTTGGAGGATATGAGCGATGTTAGGGCAGGGGGTAGGTGGGGCCAAGGTATACAGGTTGGGGTGGGAACAGTCCCATGTGCAGGGTGGTGGGGTCCGGGTATGGTCCGTGTGCATGCGGGCGCGGGCGAGGCTGACGAAGAGTGCAGGGGCGCAGAATTGCAGGGCGACTGAGGGGGGTTTGGGGGCGGACAAGGGCGGAGGGGACCGGGGGACAGGGCGCGGGGCGGGGGGGGTCGTGGGGGTGGTGATAGGGTTTGGGGGGGTCCGTTTGGGGACTGCATGGGGGGGGGGTTCAGCCACCCCAAAGCACTAGTCATTTGAATTTTGTATTTTATTTCTATTTTAATTGATGAGTAGGAGGCGGATTAGGAGGGAAAGGTAGACGGAGATAGAGACAGGAGACGACAGACATACTACATACATACCTACAATAACAGACATACATATATTAATAAACTAAAATTGGTTTTATGAATTTTATTTCTTTATATTTATTTATTTTAAAAAAAAATATTAAAACAAATATGTATAAATATATTTTCAAATTTATATAGATTTAGTATAGAATCTATATATACTATAATATATATTATATATATACAAACTGTTTTATTTTATTTTATTTTTTTTTGTGTGAATCCTACCCAACTTGCAAGACAAAAATATTAGAAAACAAAATGATAAATAACATTGAGAAAAGGATCCTAAAACTCATGATCACAAGTTTTCTTTCAAATGACTAACGCTAAAGATAGTTCAAATTTCTTCCCACTAACTAAATAAATATTTCACATTTTCATGCAGGAGATTACTTAACGACATCCATGTATTTATTATTTTTGGCTAAAGGCAAGACCAACACATTTACGTTACCCAAGAGGAGGGGGTTTGAACCTTGCTCGATACCAAAATGTAATGCCATCGATTTTTTTCTTTGACCCAAGCACACTCAATTTTCAGATTTTATAGTAAGAAACAACTAAATATTTCAAATTTTCAAGTGTATTGCATAAATAATTTACATATTCTAAACAAAAAATTTTTCAAATGAATGACATTGAAATAAAAAAAAACTCATTGGTTTCATTATGCTTTCAAATGACAATCTTACAACGATTCTAGCCAACAATAAAATAAAAGTTTCTAGTAGTGCTAATGTTTTCAAAGAAACAAAAAAATACATAACAAATGGCTCTTTACAAAGGTGTGACCTTTACAAAGCCACATTGATTTACAAGAGTGCAGGAAATTTACCCTCCCAAATATGAGAAATACCAAGATGGCAAGAGGCCTACTATCTCCACACTTGAGCTCCAACCCAATACTACTTACAGAATTCAAACTCCATGAGAACATGGTTTTGCTTTTACACCCAACCAATAGGCATCATAACAGCACTTCCATGGTTGGAAGTCTGCTAGCATCCCCTAAGCCATGGGGAGGAGGAGAGGAAATAGCTTCCATAATGTACACAAGTATCATGAGGGATTTACACACAACAGGAAAAACATTAAGACCATTTAACCTTACTACACATGAAAACAACAACCTTAGGATAAACAGGGTCAACCTACAAGGGGAAGAGAGGAGTGGAATTCCTAAATCAAGGTGTCCACCCATAGGAGCACCACAAAACATCATAAAAACTACTTATACCTCCTATCAATCATCCTCATCTTCCTCCTTTATGCCTATAGGAATCCTTCTTGGTTGGGAGGATTTTCAACCCAAAAGGGTTTCCTCACCAAGGAGGGGAAAGGTTCAAGCCATATGAACTTTCTCCCACCTCAAACATTGCGGGGATGAGAAGGACCTTCATGGCTGACCAAAAACCATGCGGTTTGAGAGGGAAATCACTCTCTCTTCCCCTAACTCTCCAAAAACCATCAATCTAAATGATGGTGGAGAGAACAATAAAACAACAAGAACAAACCAAACAACTACATAAACAATACAAACTCACAACACATCATTTCACACACACAATTCCATTGATTAAGCATCATACGAGATAAGCACAAACAAAGAAGAAGAAGGTTAAGATCCTACCTCATATAATGCTTTCCAAGACTTAAGCTTTTCCCCTTGTCCAAGATCACCTACAAGCTCAAAATTCTCAGTGTCCAAAAAAAAATGAACCAAGAAGCCTACATCCTTCCCCATGAGAAGAATAAGAAGAGGAAACTAATTTCCTCACCACATGGGAAAGTGACACGTTTCACCCCCTCTCCTCTCAAGAGTCAAGATTCCAAAACCAAATAGTAAGAGTAAACTCCCCTTTATCCATACACCCAACTACCAAAAAACTAAATAAAACAAAGTGGAGAAACTTTCACACTTTCACACAACCAACCATCTTACATGGTGGATGGTGACACAGCGGAAAACTGGGAGGGAGACTCCCTCCAAAACCTTAGAAATAGGCCCCCCTTACCTATTACGGTAGGGTCCAAGGCCCTTTTCATGATAAGGGAAACCCCAAATCAAAAAGGGTGTCCCTAAAATGCCCAAAATAACACAATTTTTGGTTTGGCATGCTTGGGCACAAGGGGGTAGAGGGTGTGGGGGTCCACCCAAGGTTACTGTGGTCACAAATCCCTTCTACCAACACAAACAAACTTCCCAAAACCAAAACTTAACGTAAGATAAGGATCATTAACACCCTAAGCTGTTTACTTAATAAAAACACACCCTAAACCTAATTAATTTACCCCAAAACATTAATTAACTTACAATTGAGTGGGTTCACCCATGGTGGCACAATTAATACATCTAATCTCAGGCCCTAAACATAGCTTGTTAGGACTTCGCTCATGGGCTGCTTGTGCACAATTGCCCGTTGCCCTAAAACCCATGCTCTCCTTACCGTCACCTACACACTCATTGACACACATTAACCCCCATCTGTCCAATATAATAAAACATCATCTATACATCACATTATCAAATCAAAGATAATGTTGACATAATTTAAAGGATAGTA